>RJWJ010024146.1:0-25112 GCA_004363605.1 Indri indri
AAATTAGCCAGGCACAGTGGCACATGCCTGTAGTGCCAGCTACTCGGGAGGCTGAGGCAGGAGGAGGGCTTGAGCCCAGGAGTTTGAGGTTGCTGTGAGCTAGGCTGATGCCACAGCACTCTAGCCCGGGCAACAGAGTGAGACTCTGTCTCAAAAAAAAAAAAAAAAAAAAAGACAGAAAAAAGGTGCCAAAGACAGTCAGCCCTAATGTATTTAATAGTAGTACTTGAACTCAGAGGAGAATCTCTAAAAATGGACCCTTACACCTTTCCAGTTCACTCCAAAGAGCTGAGTGATATTGACTACAGAGAATAGCATGGCAACAGGAGATCTGGCAACAAAGAAAATCTACTTATAATGTGACATCTTCACCAGCCACTAAAAGTTAGGTAGTGGCTTTTTAGCAAAAAGGGATTTGACATGTTTTGCTGTTTGCAGATGCGTGATTTTTAGATATCCTGATGATGGTTATGGAGAGAGAGTAGGGTAGAGGGAATAAGAATAAAGGTGCAGTGTCATTGGGGAGTGAAGGGTGGGGGAGATGGCAAGTTCCAAGATATATAAGGCCTTTGGCGGGGCCCTCTGCGAAGTGCTTGCTTGTTTCCTCTCCTCTGTTGTCCTTCCCCTCTTTCTCTCCCCATCTTTGTCTCTTCTTTAGCTGCTATTCTTGTAGGACTTCCTACTTCTCTCTGACTTCTCCCCTGCCTAGATTTCAAGGATGCCAGTGGTCCTTTTTAATCTGGTGTTGCCTCTGGCCCCATCCTAGTTCCAACTGGTGTCCCTTGGGACCCAAAAGGCTGTTGGAAGGCATTGTTTTCACAAACAAGTCCCATATTGGATCCAAAGTCTACATAAACAGTGGTAATCACAGCTCATCATTAATGCTGAGCAGCTGAATGCTTTGTTTTTCCAGAGATACACAGGGTGCGGTGGTAGCTGATCACTGTCTTGGGATCTGGTCCTAGTGGAGTTGGAGGAACAATTTGTATGGCTCTGGGTGACCTGTTAGAATTTATCTTCTTTTGCTTGGTGTCCAGACTGTTTTCTTTCACCTCCACTGGTGTTCTACAAGGACTTCTCCAGCATAGGATGCACCTTTCACAGCAACCCTAACAAAGAGGATGGGAGCACAGAAGAAATCTCATTTTACCTAGCAGCCCCTTCCTTCTCCTCAGCATCAGTCTCTTCCTTCCATTCCCTATAATCCTAGACCAAGAGAATGTAGGCACCAAGGCCTGTCCTAGAGAATTCAGAGCCCAGACCCTTGTGGGGAGTGAACTGGAACAAGAAGTCATACTGGGAACTCAACCCTCTCAATGTACCAAATTGTTTTTGTATGTATAAGAAGGGTAGGAGTGGCTGTGAGTTGAGGGAGAGAGGAGAAAGAAGACAGACTTCTGTCCCAATTGCATGTGCTGGCTGGAGTGGAGTAGTGGCGGGGTGGTGTTTTTGCACCAAGAGTACCTCCTTGCGGATTATGGGACATTAGGGGAGCCATACCATCCTTTGTACCTGTTCCTGTCTCTAGCCTCTTTTCTCTCCTCCTAGAGATTGAAGTAATAGGCAGAAAACAATTTGCCATAGATGTTTCAAAAGTCAAGCATTTCCCTGAGACTCAGAGGTACCCTGGGTCTTCGAGGCTTGGTTGACTTCTTTCATCGAAGAGTTCTGCTTCTGCTGAAACTCACATCTAGCAGGAGCAGGAGAAAGGGGCCAGAGAGTCTATCGGCCCCACTGAAGTGATAAAGAGGCAATAGAAGTCAGTGCATGCAGTTAGAGTAGGAGACCCTTGTGTGAGTTTTCCAGAAAGTTTAGTGGTCTCCAAATTCTACATGTGCACTTTAACTTCCTGTAAGGCAGCACCCAGAGTAGGTACTCAGGAAAGGCTTACTGAATTGAAAGGGAAAAGGAAGTCACATTCTTTGAAAACCAGTGTCTAGTTTCCACTCAGCCCATACAGAATTCTTGGATAGAGGGGCTAGGAACATAGATCTGTATTGATCTTCAGGACTTCCCAAATCATATTGTATCTGGACTACAGCTACGATACATGTAGGGAGACAATTCTATTTCAACAAAAGCAAGCACCATCTATAACATGCAGTAAATCCTAAATGACCAATGGAGTGTTTAGGCTCTAGAGAGGTGAAGTGACTTATTGAGCTTCTATAGTAGGATGAGGAAGAAGATGAGAATATAATTCAAGTTATCTAACTCCTGTTTCTCTACTTTTATTCCCCTGACTACAGCTGTGAGAAACGAAGTTACATTTCAGCTCTAAAGATGGTCAGGACCATTAACAGGAATAGGGAAGTAGCATTATGGTTACTCATCACATGCAAAATTCTCCCTCACACCGCCCCCCCCAACTAAGGACATTATATAGAGTTATAACAATGCTAATTATAGTAATACTTTGCATATGTTCATGATTAAGATCCTGCAACATCTCATCTCTTAAGTGTTTCCATGGCACATTTCCCTTTGAATACAAGTATTTTTTTCATTTTATGAAATGCTAACTACTACAATGGTTCCTTTTGCACATTCATTTTTTTCTTGAAAACAAAATTTTTTTAAAAGCTTGCATTCATTAATTTATAGAAGCATGCTTTACTTTTAATGACACTGTATCCAAGATGTTGCTCGCCAAGCCTTAATTATGTTCCTAGTTTCTGTTCCTCCTCCCTTTTTTCTGTCTTTTTTTTTTCTGTTTTGTAATTACAAATAGTGTAATGTTCAACTTGACTGGCTTGCATTTAGGACTCTCCCCAAAGGCCCTAGCAGAGGACCTGGGGATGAGCCAGTATTTCACAAGTTTGGTTTGGACATGTACCCCAGAGGTTTCCCAAGTCTCCAGCCTGCCAAGTTAGCCTAGCAATCTCCCAAGAATCACTTCTCCCACTGTGCTCTGCCCCTTGGACGTCCAGGGGATCTATTCAATGGGGTCCTTGTCTTCTAAGAGGCCCAGGTATGCTGGTATCTGAGGCGTAGCTAAACAAACCCAGCAGGGGATAGGGAGCTGCCTAGGTTACCACCATCAGAAGAGTGGTTCCCCTCATCCATCTCTCATCACAATTCCCAGAAAACATTAAGCACTTGGTTGAAGAGGAAAAGACACATTCCCTGGACTCCTGGGGCTTCTGTTCTGTGAGAGCCAGGGACATGCTCAACCAACAGACATACAAACATGAACAAATGACTGGGAAATGCCAAAATGGACAGCATTGAATGGTGGTGGTGGAGTGTGTGTGTGTGTGTGTGTGTGTGTGTGTGTGTGTGTTTTAAAGCTATATAAATTGGGATATTTTTTCTAGGCCTTCTGTTTTTTCCAGACAATTTGGGGCAAGGCTGGTCATACCTCAACGGGACTCTTAGTCAGGTTCATGTCTGTATGCTTCTTCACTCCCCATCTCCTTTTAAAAAGGAAAAGAAAAGAAAATTCCGTAGTAAAGTTATATGCAGCCATATTTTTCATTTTATTTGGTAGAGCAAAGATGTAACCATTCTACACGTGCTATCCCTTCTTTCCTGCCTTTCTTCTGTGTCTTTCTCCTTCCAGTGTCATTTTCAGCCCCTTCTTCCTAACTTCTCTCTTCCTTTCTTAACCCCTAAAAACATCTCTTTCTGGAGGAGATGATAGATGGAGAGGAGAGGAAGGTAAGAAAGAGAGACAGAGGGGAGTGGGAGGAGAGAGAGAGAGAGAGAGAGAGAGAGAGAGAGAGAGAGAGAGAGAGAGAGAGAGAGAAAGAGAGAAAGAAAGAAACAGGGCGAAGATGAGAGACTCCTATGGAAGGGCAGGCATTTCTCTAGGTCCTAGCATATAGCCTCTCTGGCTTCCCTTCACCTTCAGAGAAACTAATAACATACAATGAATGGTACACCATACAATGTAAGGTGTACCATACAATGAATAGATACAATGAAAGGTACCATACTATGAATACTTAATATGTGCAAGTGATTTCAACTCATCATCTCATTTAGTTCTTATGACTCTGCAAGCTGGCACCATCGCTCCCATTTTACAGATGATAAAACTAGTAAAGTTTAGCAAAGCTAATAATCAAGTGGAGCCAGACCACTGGGGTTTGAATCCTGGCTCTGCTATCTATTAGCTAAGTGAGACTGGGCATATTGCTTATCTCTTTGTATCCCAGCTATCACAATTACTCTACTTTAGAAAGTCACACAGCCTGTGTCACCCTTGGCAAGAGTTAGTACATTACTCTCCTGTTAAACTCCTTGGTACCAACTTGCTGATAGGAGGGAACCAACCCAGATGTACCCCAGGACTCTCCTTCACTTTACATTTGGTTCCTGCATTTAGCCAAAGATCTTTGGAAGACTTGGTTGGTGGGAAGTCTAGGCCACTCATTCATTGCAAAATTAAACAAACAAAAAGCCCCACCCACTTGGTGTAGACCACGCAAGGTGCTGAGGAGACAGTAGTGCACAATAATACATGGCTCCTGTTCTCATGGACTTTTTATTCTGATGGCGGAGGCAGACATTAATCATATTATTGCACAAATAAATGCAAATTTTCAATGGCAGCAGGTGCTACAATGGATCCAATGGACACGATCATGGTACTAAGAATGAGGGAGGCAGGGAAAACTCCCTTAAAGAAGTGATGATGCCTATCAGGCAGAATGCACACTATCTGGTGGATGGACACACTTATAACTTTGACTCAGATGGTACAAAAACAATTTCTGTAACCAAAACCTTTGTACCTCTGTAATATTCTGAAATAAAAAAAGAAGAAGTGATGACGGAGGTAGGATGTAGAGAAAGATAGGGAGTTAATTCTCAAGGAGAGAGAAAGAGCTTGCCAGAAAAGGAAATACCTTGTTCTTTGTAGTAGGAGAGAGTAGGGCAGATATGAAGAACAAAAGGGAAGTGAGTATGGCCAGAATGCAAGGGATGGGCAGTATGGAGAAGGTGTGGTCAATATGTCAGGCTAACGGGCATCTTTTTGAGCACATAAGCATGTGTGGCACCTTTCCATCATAATATATAAACATGGTAATTGTTCATCAAAGATTTTCCAGAGCAGTCATGAATTCAAATATTCTACTGTGTGGTTGTCATAAGCACATTCATAGTATCAGTTCACATGTTATAATTTATAATTGAGAGAATATGGTAACTGTATGCATTCTCAGCTCCCTGGGTCACGTCTATTTTGTGGAATGAATAGGTGGGCCACAGGAAGTTGCTAAATAGTGAAAGGGGACTAGAGTTCAGTATACCATGAAGGAGGCATTGACACTAGGTGGGGGAGCTGTCTAGGCATCTGTCTCATTGATTTCTCATCACTTTCTGATTCCCCTCTCTGTTCCCCCAACCCTCCACTTCCTTGAGGACTGGAGCATTAATCAGGTGGGGTAGTACCAGGGTAGGGTTTCTCAGGGTGGGAGCTTAAATTGGTCAGGGTAGTGACCTACAACTTTAAGGAGCAGGAAGAGCCAGAGAATGAGGGCAAGCCCGTTCTTAGAAAGCACTGAGAGGGTCAAGAGCTGAGTGTGGCAAGCCTAAGGGGTCAATGCAGGGCCACAAACAGGAGACAGTTCCAAGAGGTTGGGAGCCAGGTATGCAAAGGAACAGAGAAGGAAGTGAAGAGCAAGGGTAGGAGTGAAGTGACAGGGCTCAAGGCAGTTGCCTCAAATGAGACCCTGAGGGCTAGGACTTGTTTTCTTTGGCTGCCTGCTGTATAGTGCGTGAGTGAGTTGGCCCAGTGTAATGGCCCAGGGCTGGGACTTCCCCAGTTTTCCCTGTGAGAAGTTGTGACTTGCTTGAGAGCATTCCTGAGGTGGGAGGCTGGTTCTCACCAGTACTCTGCCAATCCACAGTCTTCCTCTTATACCAGCTCCAGCAACTGCCCACCGTGGAGCTGAGAGTTTCAGCACCTGCTCTTCTTCCAGCCTCTAGTTGGCATGGGGCCATAGAGAAGGATACGGGTAGGCTGGGCTTAACCAAGAGTGCTGGAAGCCACCTACCCACTGTATGGGCAGGGTTCATAGGAAAGAGCAGACAAAGAGTTTCACAATTTCTTGAACTGTAAATAGGCCCAGCAAGGTCTTCAAGCACTTAGTGGGGTGGATATGATGTAAGTTAGGAGGCAATAGTATACAGGGATTAGAAGTGTGGGATTTAAAAGAATACAGAACCAAATTAAGATTCCCAGCTCTGCCATGTTGTGGCTGTGTAATCCAAGCTAGTCACTCAACCTTTCTGTGCCTTAGTTTCCACAGTCGGAAAATAAGGATAATGATATTCGTCACATAAGATTTTTGGACAGTTTAAGTGAAAGAATGCATGTAAACTACTTAGCACTGTGCCTGGCATACAGGAAATTTTTAATAAGTACTAGTGGTTATTTCATTGGGAAGAAAACCAGATAGAATCTACCATCTGAATTGTCTCCCCAAGTGCTTGGAATCTACAAGGGTTGAGATGGTGCTTAGTAATGCAGAATAGTGCCAAGGATGGAAATTGTCATTGTAATGGTTGGGTCAAGGGCACATTCTAGATGTAGGAAACTCCTGAATGGGAACTCAGCAGTGGTAAACTGGAAGAAGCAGTCATATTGTTGCACAACATGTACTAGCAGAGGTATAATTTGATGGCTCTTGGCAAGAGGCCCAGGGTTGGTTCATTGAGAGGTAGGTCTGGGACTTGGCTGGGCAGGGGATAGCTGGAACAGCCAAGAACACACAGAACCAGAGGGCAAATGCAAACCTTTGCCTAGGAAGCACTGAGGATCCAAATGAGGAGACTTGAGATGATCGAATCTGTGAGATCAGTGCGAAGACAGATACAGAATGCATAGCCAAGGTCAAGAAGCAAGTACCTCTGGGGACCAGTCCAGAGGCAATGAGGAGCCAGAACAGCAGCAAAGTGAGTGAGTTCAAGGTGATTGCCGTGAAAGGGGCCCTGAGGGCTGGTATTTGGCTTTATTGGCTTCCAGCTGAGTAGTATGTGGGTGGGTTGGCTTGGGTTGGTTGGTATGGGCTGGGGAAGACAGTAATAACAACCTTGGCGGGTGGATAAAATTTCCATTTTGCAGGGGAGGAAACTGAGAATGAAAAACATCAAGCAATTTGTCTTATGTCTCACAATTTATCACTGGCAAAGATGGGGAGGTGGGGATGATCTCTAAGAGGACATCTGAGGTAAAATGAACAGCAAAGCAAAGTTTCCCTATGGCAAAGGTGACACGAGGGCAGGAGCCACAAGTACAAGACAATGTTGGCAGTTGTTTTTCTGAGACTGTGTAGATTAGAATTGCCACATCATAAGGATGCAGTATGACTTAGAGCTTAAGGAGTGCTTTCTGGATCCAGACTGCTTAGGTTCAAAATCGAGCTCTGTCACTTATCAACTGTATGACCCGGAGCAAGCTACTTAACCTCTCAGTGCCACAGTTTTCTCAGCTGTAAAATGAGCAAATAATACTACCTGCCTCTTAGGATTGCTGTGGGATTTAATTAGTTAATATAAGTAAAGCACTTAGAAAAGTGCCTGGCTCGTAATAGGCGCTATTTAAGTTTTAGCAACTAATAACAATAATAATTAGGTGTATCGCAAGGATCAATTTAGATAATGCATAAAAAACACTTAGCATAATGCCTGCAGCCTGCACATAGTAAGTGCTCAATAGATGAATTACTATTATTATGTATATAAATACTCCACAGCAGCGGTTCCCAATCTTTTTGGCACCAGGGACTGTATTCATGTAAGACAATTTTTCCATGGTGGGGGATGGTTTAGGGATGATTCAAGTGCCTTACGTTTATTGTGCACTTTATTTCTATTATTATTACACTGTAACTTATAATGAAATAATTATACAACTCACCATAGGTTGGGGACCCCTGCTCTACATCAAGTACGACGATGTAAGCATTGGTCTCAGGAGGAGTGGACCAGCCTCACAAAATCCACACTAGATAAGCTTTGTTCTAGAAATCTGAGAAGGATCTATTCCTCTTCTGCAAACACCACCCCTACTTTTTTATACATCTTTTTAATTACAAAATACATGGACTGTCCTAGGAGGCATAGTGCTCCCATCATTGCAGACACTAAAGCACAAGCTGTCTAACTTCTAGGCAGAGTCGCTGCACAGGTTGACAGACAATAATAACAATAGCTAACAGTAATATAGGTACTCTTAGTACCCCCATTTTATAGATAAGAAAACTGAGGCACAGAGCAGCCAAGCCCTTTGCCCAAGATCACATAGCCAGTAAGTGGCAGAGGTCCCTTTCAACCCCCTGACATCCTCCATGAGACATAGCAGATTTAGTCCCTAACACTGTAATATGAATAAGATTATTGGCTCCCCTTTTCTTCTTGCCAGGAGGAAGGGAAATGACAATGACAGGTGTAGGATTTAAAGGAGGAAAAATATTATATAAAGGAAGACAATGGGGCCAGTGGAACCTCTAAAGACACACTTTCTCGCCTCTCATTTTGCGGGGAGCAGCCTCAGTATCTTGAGCCTAACCTCATGAGATATGAATTGCCTGAGTTCTCTCTCCCAGGAGTCCTTAGGGGATCTGTGGATCAGAGCTGGCCCAGAATTGCTCACTGGAGACTCCTGTGTCCACACAAAATTGTTCTGCCTGTTCTAGGTCTGCAGGGAGTTAACTCACATTTTGCTTACCACAGTGGGCTCTCTTTCAGTCATCAGTTTGATCTCCTGCCAGAGCTATGTTCAGGGAGGAGGGGAAGGGGAAGAGAGGGATTCCTGGCCTAGGGATGGTTCCGAGACAGAAGCGAGCAAGTCACATTTTCTCACTCAGGAAACAAAGTGGATGGAACAGAGTTCAAGTCAGATAGTAGCAAGAACTCAAGGAAGTTCAATAAGGAGGGGGTGGCTCAAGAGGGCTTTGACACATAAGAAGTTTGGAGTTGCTGTGAAAGGCAATTGAGTATCCGAGCAGGATAATGACATCCAAATACCCTAGGAAAATTGTGGCTGACTTATGCACACTGCATTGGAGGGAGGTGAAAGGGAAGCTAAAGGACCTTGGAGATAGGGAGCTCTCTGAGAGGCTGTGCAATAGCCCAACCTGAAGGGAACTGGATGGTAAGAGGATAGATGCCACAGGAAAAGAACTGGAATGAAGGGATAAGAAAAGAAGTGGTTGACACCAAGGAAGCCTGCTGTTTTATTTAATCAGATCTTTACTCAGGATATGTCCTCTGCCATGAAGTCACTTCTTAACTTTCTTTATTTGTCTCACTGTCTTCCTTCTAGACTTAATCCATCCTCCATGAAGGTTTCCCTGGTCTCCCAGACTGGATGAAAATGATTGTTTTCATGTATCTGTTTTCTCTACTAGATTTAGAGCTCCTTGAGGATAATATCTATGTCCTTGAGGATACTTTCTTTCTTTCTTTTCCTTTCTTTCTTTCATTCTTTATTTCACCAAATATTTTTTGAATACAGTCCAAGGAAATTAAGAAAGAACTTGGGACAGACATGCCACCTGATTCTAGCTGCACTGAGCTTGGAAATTGATTGGATGTCTTATTATGTGAAGTTATCTTAGTGACTACCAGAGAAAATTAAATCTGGTGTCACCAGCATAGAGGGTGTGGTATAATAAAAAATATATTTGGAATTGGAATTTCCTGGGTGATAGGATTGTCTTTGTTACATTAATGAGGTGACTCATGGGGGTGGAACTAGATAGCTTCAGGATGGTGGTTGGTTGCCAGAAAACCAGCTTTGTGATTAGAGGATTGGGACTGAAAGAGGAAACCTTCAGGGCGGCTGGAGATCAAGTTCAATCATTTGGCTGATGATTTAATCAGTCATGCCTACATAATGAAACCCCATGTAAAAATCCTGGTATTGTGAGACTCGGAGACCTTCAAGGTTGATGAACACATCAATGTGCTGGGAAAATGACATGTCTGGATTCCACTAGGAAAGGGCGTGGAAGCTTTGAAACTCTCCCACCTCCAAGACCTTGCCATATATGTCTCTTCATTTGGCTGTTCATTTGTATCATTTATAACAAAATAGCACTCACAAGTATAGTGCGTTCTAGTGAATTATTGAACCTGAAGGGGGATCATGGGAACCCCTGAATTTGTAGTTGGCCAGGCAGAATTGTGGGTAACTTGGGGACACTGACATTTGTGGGTGGAGTCTGAAGAGGGGACGGAGTCCTTAACTTGTGAGGGTTTACACTAACTCCAGGTAGTTAGTGTCAGAATTGAAGGACTTTGCCCTTGACTTGTGAGGTCTGCGTTAATTCCAGGTCGTCAATCATGTGAGTTACTGGGTTACCTCACAGGAGTGTAGAGGTAAAGGGTCCAGAATGGAGCCTTGGATGGGTGGTGACAGGGGAAGTAGTGAAGAGAAATAGCCACAGTTCCAGTGTATTAGTCCTCTTTCAAGTACAGCTTCAGTTGGACCTTATGGTAGGCAGAATAATGGCCTCCCAGAGATGCTTTTTATCCTAATCCCCAGAACTTGTGAATATATTACTTTATATGCCAAAGGAGAATTAAGGCAGCAGATGGAATTAAGGTTAACCTTAAAATGGGGTGATTATCCTGGAATATCTGGGTGGGTCCAATGTAATTCCAAGGGTCCTTAAATTTGGAAGAGGGAGGCAGAAAAGTCTGAGTCAGAATGATGTGATATGAGAATGGCTTGACTGTCCATTGCTGCCTTTGAAGATGAGATAAGGGAGGCTATGGGTCAAAGAATGCGGTTAGCCTCTAGAAGCTAGAAAAGGAACACAGCCCTGCCAACATCTTGATTTTAGCCCAGTGAGCCCCATTTCAGACTTCCAATCTCCGGAATAGTAAGATAATAATTTTAGATTATTTTAAGCAACAAAGTTTGTGGTATAGTCATGCACCACATTAATGATATTTCAGTCAGTGAAGGGCTGCATATAAGACAGTGGTCCCATAAGATTATAATGGAGCTGAAAAATTCCTATCACCTAGTGACATTGTAGCCGTTGTGATGTGGTAGAAGTCCTAATGTCATAGTGCAATGTATTCCTCATGTCTTTGTGGTGATGTTGGGGAAAACAAACCTACTGTGTTGCCAGCTGTATAAAACTATAGCACATATAATTATGTACAATAAATAATACTTGATAATAATATATGACTATGTTACTGGTTTATGTATTTACTATACTTCACTTTTTATTGTTATTTGAGACTGTACTGCTTCTACTTCTGCAAAAAGTTAACTGTAAAACAGCCTCAGGCAGGACCTTCAGGAGATATTCCAGAAGAAGGCATTGTTATCCCAGGAGATGACAGTACCATGTGTGTTACTGCACTTGAAGACATTCCAGTCGAACAAGATACGGAGGTGGAAGACAGTGATATGGATGATGCTGATCCTATGTAGGCCTAGGCTAATGTGTGTATTTGTGTCTTAGTTTTTAATGAAAAATGTTTAAAAAGTAAAAAAATAAAAATAAAAATAGAAAAAGCTCATATAATAAGGATATAAAGAAAAAATAATTTGTGTAACTGTACAATGTGTTTGTGTTTTAAGTGTTATTATAATACAAAAGAGTCAAAAAGTTAAAAAGTTTTAAAAGTAAAAATGTTACAGTAAACTAAGGTTAATTTATTATTGAAGAAAGAAAAATATTTTTAAATAAATTTAGTGTAACCTAAGTGTACAGTGTTTATAAAATCTATAGAAGTGTACGATAATATCCTAGGACTTCACATTCACTCACCACTCACTCACTGACTCACCCAGAGCAACTTCCAGTCCTGCAAGCTCTGTTCATGGTATATGCCCTATAAAGGTATACCATTTTTGACCTTTTATATTGTATTTTTACTATACATTTTCTATGTTTAAATACACAAAACTTACTATTGTGTTACAGTAGCCTACAGTATTCAGTACAGTCACATGCTGCACAAGTATGTAGCCTGGGAGCAATAGGCTATACGATACAGCCTAGGTGTGTAGTAGGCTGGACCATCTAGGTTTGTGTAAGTGCACTATATGGTGTTCACAGTATGACAAAATTGCCTAACGATGCACTTCTCAGAACATATCCCCATCATTAAGCGATGCATGACTGTAATTTGTTACAGCAACCACAGGAAATTAACACAAATTTGTATCTTCTTCTCTGTCTCCTCTGACACACACTGACCTCTATTTTTTTTTGCACATAGTTAAACTCTATTTAGAACTTCATTATTCTTGAAGCAGTTCATTGTTTTATCTTTCTAGCTAAATTGTGAACTCTAGCGAGGACCAAGTTTTGACAGTAGGTGTTGATTTGATTAATTCTCATACAACAATTACAATAACAAGAGCAACAACAGCAGCCAACATTTATTGAGTACTTACTCTGGGCCAAAAAATGACTTTTGTAAAAAGCCATATTAATAGCTCATTTAATTATCACAGCAATTTTGTGAGATATGTACCATTATCATCTAAATTTTACAGATAAGGAGGCTAAGACACAAAGGAGTTAAATAAGTTGTATAAGGCTAACCAGGTAGCAAATGGCACAAAGAGATTTGAATCCAGAAAGTTCAGCTACAGAGCCCATGCTCTTAACCTCTACACTACATTAAGGGCAAATTTAAGTGGATACATGGTAAAAATGAGTCTTCTTTTAGTTTTTATTATTATGTAAAAAATATTGGGGCTTTTATTCAGCTGGAGCGGCCATCTTCCAGTAACTTGCCAAAATGAGGAATACAAAGGGAAAGAGGAGAGGCACCCAATACATGTTCTCTAGGCCTTTTAGAAAACAAGGAGTTGTTCCTTTGGCCATACACATGTGAATCTATAAGAAAGGTGGTATCGTAGACATCAAGGGAATGGGTACTGTTCAAAAAGGCATGCCCCACAAATGTTACCGTGGCAAAACTGGAAGAGTCTACAATGTTACCCAGCATGCTGTTGGAATTGTTGCAAACAAACAAGTTAGGGACACAATTCTTGCCAAGAGGATTAATGTGCGTATTGTGCATATTAAGCACTCAAAGAGCTGAGATAGCTTCCAGAAACGTGTGAAGGAAAATGATCAGAAAAAGAAGGAAGCCAAAGAGAAAGGTACCTGGGTTCAATTGAAGCACCAGCCTGCTCCACTCAGAGAAGCACACTTTGTGATAACCAATGAAAAGGAGCCCCAGCTACTGGAAACTACTCCCTGTGAATTCATGGCATAGTAGGCATCTCACACTTTGTGAGAAGCAATGGAAAGGAGCCTGAGGTGCTGGAACCTGTTGCCCATGAATTCATGGCATAGGAGATGAAACTAATAAAAGGCCACTGGACTTAGTTTCTGTTCGTCGCGTAGAAGTGCGGTGTCCCCTTCCCCAAAGAAATATTTAAAGCAAATTTTAATTGTGTCCTAAAATAAATTGGGGTATCAGAACGTGATTAAACTTTGCTTTCAGCCAAGAAGGTATAACGGAGACCAGACTTCCCATACCTCCTGCCTAAGAAAACTGGAAGGCCAGACAAAATATGTGTAATAATAGGTTTCAACATATTGAACATCAGGTATTGAAGGATAGTGATACCTGAGAAACAGGAGACAAATGAGATGAGCTGAGATTGCCTCAGTTTACTGATGGAGAGAGTTTCTAGGTTGCAGCACAGGGAGAGAGAACCCAGGTGGAGCTATCAGACTTCCTGAATTAAGGAGATGGCTGAGAGTCCAGGGAAACCAAGAATTTTCAGGATAGAGTACCAGACAGGGAAAAGCTGTACAAAGAGACAACTCTAGAAATCTGTAAGAGTTACTCTCTAATATTTAGCAGAGGACTGGTCAGCATGTGAATGTGAGGAAACTACCAGATTCTGGTGGAAAGAACTATCCAAAAAGATCAGAAGGAACAGTGTCCAGCACTTACACAAGCCTGGGCATAATGCTTATTTCCACCAGTCAGACTGGAAAACTTCATAATCCATGGGCATTGTTTAGAGTTCTTAGGAGGATCTTTTCTTAGTAGTGAAAAACAATTAGTTCTAGACTAAACACTGACTGCTCTGGGACCAGCCTAACAAATCTCAAAATCAAGTCCCGAAAAGATCAAATATTTCCAAGTAAGTTAATTGCATTCCAGAATAAAGTTCAAGAATACTTATTGAAATACAAAAGTATCTAGCACAAAATAAAGTAAAATTCACATCTGGCACTCAGTAAAATAGTTACTAGGCATACAAAGAAGCAGGAAAATACAACCCATAATAAGAAGAAAAATCAATCAAAATATATCCAGATAGAGCTGGAACCCATTCTACTAAGTGAAGTATCCCAAGAATGGAAAAATAAGCACCACATGTACTCACCAGCAAACTGGCTTCACGGATCAACACCTAAGTGCACATATAGGAACAACATTTATCGGGTGTCAGGCAGATGGGAGCGGGGAGGAGGGGATGGGTATATGCACACATAATGAGTGCGATGCACACCGTCTGGGGGATGGACACGCTTGAAGCTCTGACTTGGGGGGGGGGCAAGGGCAACATACATAACCTAAACATCTGTACCCCCATAATATGCTGAAATAAAAAAAAGAAAAAAAAATAATAAGAATCCAGTAGGAGGCTGGATAAAACTGTAAAAAAAAAATAAAGAAATGTAAAGATTATGGCATCCTCCTATATCTAATTTGAAACAAAATATATTTTAAATGAAAAAAAAATCCAGAATTAATATAGATGTTAGAATTAATGAACAAGCTTATTGTAACTATATTCCACTATTGCAAGTATACTACAGATGTTCAAAAAGATAAATAGAGATATAGAAAAATCACAAATGAAATGTATAAAGCTACCATGTCTGAGATGAAAAATATACTGGATGAGATTGATAGTAGATTAGATATTGCAGGAAAAAAAGATTAGTGAACTTGAAGACACAGCAACAGAAACTAACAAATAAAACTCAGAGAGAAAAAAGAATTAAAAATCAAAATGAAAAGAGCATCAGTGATTTGTGGGACTACTTAAAGTGTCCTAATATATATGTAATTACAGAATGGAAGATGGATATTTGAGGAAATAGTGACTAAAATTTACCAGAAATAAAGGCTATTTTGTAATGACAAGTATGTAAATTCATCAAGAGCACATAATATCCCAAATGTTTATGTCCTTAATAACAGCCTCAAAGTACATAAAGTAAAGGAAAAAAACAGAACTTCAAGGAGAAATAGACAAATCCACAATTATAGTCTAAGATTTTAATACCTTTCTATTAACAATTGATATAATAAATATGCGGAAAATCAGAAAGGATATAGTAGACTCAAACAAAACTATCAAACAACTTGACCTGATTAACATTTATAGAACATTCCAGACAACAACAGCAGAATACACATTCTTTTCAAGTACAAATATTCACAGAACATTTACCAAGATGCTCCATATTCTGGGCCACAACACAAACCTCAATATATTTAAAATAATTTAAATCATACCAAGTATACAATTTTTACAACAACAGAATTAAATTATAAATCAATAACAGAATGATCTTTCTGAAATACCCCAAATATTTGAAAGCTAAACAACATACTTCTACATAAACAAAGGGTCAAAAAAGAAATCAAAAGGGAAACTTAAAAAAATATTTTGAACTGAATGAAAATAAAAACACAACATATCAGAATTTGTGGGATGCCACTAAAGCAGTACTTATAGTGAAATGAAGAAGCAAGCTCTTAAATCAATGAGCACAAATTTTTTTTTATAAAAAGAAGAGCAAAGTAAGCAGAAGAAAGGAAATAAGAAGTATCAAACCAAAAATCAATAGAATAGAAAACAAAAAGAAAAAAGAAAAATCAATGAAACGAAAAGCTGAGTCTTTGACAACATCAATAAAACTAAGAAACCTCTAGTCTGCTTTATCAGGAAAAATGAAAGACAAAATAAATGACCAATATCAGGAGTGGGAACAGTACCATCACTACAGATTATTTAGATATTAATATATGGAAAGATATTAAGGGAATATTAACAACTTTATATCAATAAATTTGACAACATGGATAAAATGAAAAAATTATTTGAAAGATACAAACTAACAAAGCTTAATAAAAAAGAAATAGATAACATGAGTTGCCCTATTAAAGAAATTGAATTAAAACCCTTTCTGGAAAGAAAATTCCAGGCCTGAATATTGTCACTGGTGAATTCTATCACATATTCAAAGAAGGATGAATACAAATTTTTCACAAACTCTTCCAAAAAATAAAAGAGAAAAGAACACTTTTCAGCCTATTTTACAGGTCCAGTGTTATATCAATACAAAAAACAGACAAAGACATCACAAGAAGATTACAGACCAATATTCCTTATGAATATAGATACAAACATCTTTAACAAAATACTACCAAACCAAATCCAGCAGCATATAAAAATAACTACACACCATGACAAGTGGAATTTATCCTAGTAATGCAAGGTTGAATCAGCATATGAAAATCAATCCATGTAATACATCATGATAGTTGGATACAGAACAAAAGCCACATGACAATCAATAGACACAGAAAAACCATTTGACAAAACCCAGCACTCATTCATGATAAAAACATTCAACAAGCTAGGAATAGGAGGAAACTTCCTCAACCTGATAAATGGCTTTTATGAAAAATCCACAGCTAATAACCGTATTTAATGGTACAAAGATGCAATGCTTTCCCCTAAGGTAAGAAATAATACATGGATGTTTGCTCTTGACACTACTACTTAACATTGAAAGGAGGTTCTGACTAGTGTAATCAAATAAGAAAAAGAATAAAAGGTATTAAAATTGCAATAGAAGAAGTAACTTTCTTTCAATACACAGATGACATGACCTTTTACATAGAAAATCCTAAGGAATCCACAAACAAACTATTAGAGTTCATCAATGAATTCAGCCAGGTTGCAGGATACAAGACCAATGTTTGTTTTTTTTTTTTTTTTCAATATATTTAGGGAATACAAGTTGAATTTTCTCACATATATATATTGTATAGTGGTAAAGTCTGGACTTGTGTACAAGATCAAAATTTTTTAAAATGTTGTATTTCTATATGTTAGCAATGGTGAATAGGAAATTAAAGTGTAAAAAGTACAGTTTATAGTACATAAAAATATTAAATACTTTGTGATAAAGCTGATATAAGATGTACTAGACCTGTACTCTGAAAAATCACAAAACATTGCTGAGAGAAATTAAAGACCTACATAAATGGAAAAATACACTTTGCTCACAAGGTCAGAAGGCTCAACACTGTTAAGACGTCAGTCATCCCCAAATTGACCTATAGATCCAATACACTGTCAACGAAAATCCCAGCATTCTTTTATGCAGAAGTTGACAAGCTGATTCTAAAAATTAAATTCAAATGGAAATGGAAAGGGCCTAGAATACCTAAAACAACTTTTAAATAGAAGAACAAAGCTGGGGGACAAGCACTACCTGATTTCAAAATTTATTATAAAGTTACCATAATTAAGACAGTTTGGAATTGGTATAATGATGGACAACGAATTAATATAACAGAATACAGAGTCAATAAATAGACACATACATATATGGACAATTGATTTTTGACAAAGTTTCAAAAGTGATTAGTTGGAGAAAAGAGACTTTTGCAAAAATAAGAACTTTGAATCATACCTTGCACTGTATGTAAAAATTAGCAAAAAATGAATCATGGACCTAAATGTAAAAACTAAATCTATAAAACTACTAGACATTACATAGAATAAAATCATTGTGTCCTTGGATTATGCAAATATTTCTTAGATATGATACCATAAGCACAATTCATAAAAGAACAGCTTGATAAACTGGACTTTATCAAAATTGAAAATTTCTTCTCTGCCAAAGACACTGTTAAGAGAATGAAAAGACAAGCCATCAACAGGGAGAAAATCTTTGTGATGCACATATGTGATAAAGGACTTGTATCTAGAATATATAAAGAACTTCCAGAAGAAGACCCCAAAGGCAATCACAGCAACAACCAAAATAAATAAATGGGACCTGATCAAATTAAAAAGCTTCTGCACAGCCAAAGAAACTGTCACAAGAGCAAACAGACAACCTACAGAATGGGAGAAAATTTTTGCATGCTACAAATCCGATAAAGGGACAATAACTAGAATTTACTTAGAACTCAGGAAAATCAACAAGAAAAAATCAAACAACCCTATCAAAAAGTGGGCAAAGGACATGAACAGAAACTTTTCAAAAGAAGACAGAATAATGGCCCAAAAACATATGAAAAAATGCTCAACATCTCTAATCATCAGGGAAATGCAAATCAAAACCACAATGACATATCACTTATCTCCAGTGAGACTGGCCTTTATCAAAAAGTCCCAAAACAATAAATGTTGGCGTGGATGCGGAGAGATAGGAACACTCATACACTGCTGGGGGGACTGCAAACTAGTGCAACCTCTGTGGAAAGCAATATGGAGATACCTTAAAGAGATACAAGTAGAATTACCATTTGATCCAGCAATCCCATTACTGGCCATCTACCCAAAAGAACAAATGATACTCTATAAGAAAGACACCTGCACCCGAATGTTTATAGCAGCACAATTCACAATTGCAAAGATGTGGAAACAACCCAAGCATCCATCAATACATGAGTGGATTAATAAAATGTGGTATGTATATCATGGAGTACTATCCAGCCTTAAGAAACAATGGTGATATAGTACCTCTTGTATACTCCTGGATAGAGCTGGAATGCATTCTATTAAGTGAAGTATCCCAAGAATGGAAAAACAAGCACCACATGTACTCACCATCAAATTGGTATTAACTGATCAACACATAAGTGCACATATAAGAATAACATCTATTGGATGTTGGGCGGGGGGGAGGGGACGGGTATATGCATACACAAAGAGTGCAATGCGCACCATCCGAGAGATGGACACGCTTGAAACTCAGACTTGGGGGGGGGCAAGACCAACATACTTAACCTAAACATCTGTACCCCCATAATATGCTGAAATAAAAAAAAAGAACTTCCAAAAGTTAACAATAAGAAAATAAACAACTGAATTAAAAATGGGCAAAGATGTGAACAGACATTTCACCAAAGAAGACATGTGGTAGGAAATAAGCACATGAAATCATACTCATTATTATTAGTCATTAGGTAAATACAAATTAAAATTGCAATGAAATACCACTACGCAATACTAGGATGGTTAAACTTTTAGAAACAAAGTACAGATTTGGACATCAGCAAGATGGTGAAATAGGACTTTCCATCATTCCTCCCTCCCCTCACAGAAACATCAATTTGAACAACTATCCATGCATGAAAATACCTGCATAAGAGCTAAGGAAACCAAGTGAGAGATTATAGCACCTGGGTGTAGCACAGGAATAAGAAAAGATGCACTGAAGAAGGTAGAAAGGATAGTTTTACCTTATCCACATTACCCCCCAAATCTAGACATCCCAGTGTGAAGAGAGATACCCTTCACTTGAAAAAGGAGAGGGAAGCAACCATTGGACATTGTCTCAGATCCCAACACCAGGCGTGGCCCAGTAAAACTCAATACTGGGCAGGCTCCCAGGATCCCAGACTCTAGGCTGGTGCCCTCAGCCTGAGCCTCCAAGCCTGCCTTGGGGCCAGGCCAAATCCCTCAGAACCAGGCTCCACACCTGCCCTGAGGACTCAGCCTCTGGGCCTGTCCTTCCTCCAGGCCAACTCTAGTAGCCCCAGGCTCTGAACCAGCCCTAGTACCAAGCTGGCTCCAGCAGCCATATTTATCAGAGCATCACCTGTGGGCCCAGCCTGCAGGCTGGATCCTGTGACCTCAGGCTCCAAGCCTGACCCAGGTTCCAGACCACCTCAGCACCAGGACAATCCCCACAAATTCAGCCTCCAGTCTTGCCCCAGTGGCCTGAGGCTCTGGCCTGCCCCCAGAACCATGCTTGCCCTCACAGCCCTAGTCATTAGGCTGGAGTGTGGGTCCAGCCTTTCGACCAGCTCCTATGGCTCCTGGCTCCAGACCTGTCCCTGGTTCCAGACCACTGCAGTGCCAGGAGATCCCTGGCCTCAGGCTCCAGAATGGCACCCACAGACATAGGCTCTGAGCCTGCCTAGTGCTGGGCCAGTTTTTAGGGCCCTATACTCCAGTAGACCCAGGGTACAGGCTAGCCCCCACAGCTCCAGGCTCTAGGCTAGCCCCTATGGCTTCTGACACCAAGCCAACATCCATGATCCTAGGCTTCAAACTGGCCCTTGCATACCCAAGCTCCATGCCTACCTCAATGAAAGGCTGGATCCAGACTCCAGGTCAGTTCTAGTGGCCACTGGCTCCAGTAAACTCAAGGTCCAGGCCTATTTTTAGCAGGCCCAGGGCTTAGGCCCACTACAGTAGATCCTGGTGCCAGGCCACGCCCTACAGACTGAGGCTCCAGGACCACCCCTGCAGACGCAGGCTCTAGGTCATCCTCTATGGACTCAAGACCCAGACTTGCCCCTGAAGACACAGGCTCTAGGCCTACCTCAGTGCTAGGTCAGTGCCCATGTACTCAGGCTCAAGGCCCACCACAGTACCAGTTCAGCTCCTTTGGACTCAGGCTCCAGGCCCACCCCTGTGGACCCAATCAATGCATTTACCCCAGTTGATACTGGTTCCAGAACCAACCTGCAGATCCAAGCACAAAGCCAGCCTGCCTGAGGACTCCAGCAGCAAGCCCACCCATGGACCAAGACAGTCAACCTGCCCAGAATTTCTGAATGGGCTGACTGGTAAAGAAATTTCTCAGACAAAGCCTATATGCAAAGACTGGGATAAGTCCCCACTACTTCAAATACGCTAACATCAGCCTATGGCCACAAGGATCAAGAACAATCAGGGAAACATGACACCACCAACAGAACAAAATAAAGCGCCAGAAACTGACCCCAAAGAAATGGAGATTTATGAACTGTTTCACAAGGAATTCAAAGTAATTGTTTTAAGAAAGCTCAGTGAACTTCAATAAAAGACAGAGAAAGAATTTAATGAAATCAGGAAAACAATAAACAACCAACATGAGAAATTTAACAGAGAGATTAAAATTATATATATAGAAAAGTACTACAACAATTGTTGACAAGGATGTGGAGGAAGTGGAACTCTTGTATACTCCTGGTGGGAATGTAAAATGTTCCAACCACTTTAGGAAGCAAAATTGGTAGCTTCTTAAAAAGTTAAGTGTATATGTAACTTATGATCCAGTCATTCCCCTCCTCAGCATTTACCCATGAAAAATGAAAGCCTATGTCCATGTCAAGACTTACATATGAATATTTTTATAGCAGCATTGTTGGTAATAGTCAAAAACCCAGAAACATCCCAGGTGTACATCAGCAAGTAAATAGAAAAGCAAAGCATGGAGTATCTATACAATGGAATACTACATAGCAATAAAAATGAATGAACTATTAATACATGCCACAACGTGTTTGAATCTCAAAATAATTATGCTGCATTAAAGAAGCCAAACCACAAATAGTTTGTACTCTATGTCTTAGTCTGTTTTACATTTCTATAAAGGAATATCAACTGGGTAATTTATAAAGAAAAAATTATTTCTTACAGTTCTCACGGTTGAGAAATCCAAGATTGAGGGGCCCACATCTGGTGAAAGACTTCTTGCTATGTCATCCCATGGCAGAAGGTAGAAGGGCAAGAGAGTGAGGGGGAGAAACTCATTCTTTAATCAGGAGCTCACTTTCATGAGTACTAAGATAATGGCATTAATCCATTCATGAGGGTGGAACCCTCATTGCCTAATCACTTCTTAATAGTCCCACCTCTTAATACTGTCACAATGGTAATTAATTTTAACATGAGTTTTGGAGGGTACATTCAAATCAGAGCACTGTATCATTCCATCTATATAAAATTTTAGAAAATGAAAACTAACAAGTAGCGACGGAAAAAAGATCAATGGCTATTTATAGGGAAGGAGCAAGAACACGGGATTGTAAAGGCACAAGAGGAAACTTTTGGGTATGATGGATATGTTCACTATATTCATTGTTGTGAGACTTTCATGGAAAATATATATATATGTATGTATATATATGTGCAATATATATGTATATAGGACATATATATATACACACACACACAAAGTGCAGTTTATTGTATGTCAGTTATATCTGAATAAAGCTATTAAAACAATAAAACAAAAAAATAACAAATGAAAGTAATTAAATTGCTGATATGTATAGCTGGAATTTTTACAGTTTCCATAGTCTGATTCAAGCAGTAACCCATACAGCTCAAGCACTAGTTAGTAAGCAGTGTTTTTAAAGTCTCAAACCACCGTTTCTCTTTCCTGTTTGGAAAATATAACAAGTAAAGGTCATGATCCAGCTATGTTTTCCAGGGCTGGACAGAACCTCAAACACTTCTCCTATCTCAACCTCCACCCCCCGCTCAGTTCTATGCATATTCAGCTTTTGTTTGCAAATATTTACTGAATATCTACTATATTCCAGGTGCTGCGCTAGGCAGGGGTGGGAGTTAGGGTGTCAGATACAAGAGTGAATAAAACACAGCCCTAGCCCTTAAAAAGCTCTAGTGGCAAATAGTACAAAACAATATGCAAACAACATCCAAGTGTAAAGAACAATGTTTGTTTTCCATGCCCCAGTGCCCTTCTGTTCTCTTTCTCATTTCTCCTATTTGAAAAAAGGTTGATCAGGTATGGGTTTTCTATCCTTCAGTGTCAACAAATCTCTAACAGGGACTAAGGCAGTGAGTGCCTGCCTGCTTATTCCCTGGAGCTGCTGGGAGACAAAAATGCCTGGGAAACAGGAGCCTTTACTGCCTCTTGCTCTTGCCTGAATTCATAGTCTTTATCAGAACCATGGCTCTCAGTCTACTTGAAAACATGAATGAAGATCCTGGGGATCCGGAGTCCATCGAAAACTCCATCTAGGTTTTCACCTCTCCAACTCTCCAGCTTCATTTAGCCCCATATATGTACCACACATCCTCCAACCCCAACCAATCTGGCTGAACCATATGGCCTAGAATTTGTGCTGCTAGGAGTCCCTTGGATACCCATCGCTGGTCCTTTAGGAGAAGATGACACTTCAGAGAGTCATCAGGTGGGGAAGTCCAGGGTTACGAGAAAACATGACGAAGGGTAGCAAATGACAGGTGCCTTATCCCAGAGTCTGGGGACAAAAAGAAAAACAAAGCATTTAATCTAGCTATGTGTCATAGTTTGAGGAATTAGTCATATACATTAACTTCCAAACGTATGCCTCCTGTTGAGTATAAAGCACAGTTATTTCTATGCAAATGATTCAGTATGTATCAGAATAATTTAGTTAAAAGATGCATTTGATCATAACAACAAAACCTGTTCATAAATACTCAAGCTCCAAAGTGATTTCTTCTGTACAACCACTTTAGAACACATGTTTCTTTAGGGCACAAAACAGTGGTGTCACATCCTGTTGATGTTGAAGCAAAAATCCTTGTGATTTTTGATGAGTAATTACCTGCAAAGGTATGGTAAATTCAGAAAGTCCTTTCCTGGACTTCTTCAATAAACAACTAAATTTGGATACCATACAAAATGAGTTTGGGGGAACAGAAAAGCATATTTGTTTAATGTTTTAAAATTTTTAATTTAAATTAATCTAAAGAAGTCCTCTTAAACAGATGGAAAACCATACCATGCTCGTGGATCAGCAAAAACAACATAGTTAAAATATCTATGCTACCCTAAGTGATCTACAGATTCCATGCAATACCTATTAAAATACCAACATCATTTTTTGCAGATCTATAAAATATAATTCTATGCTACCATAGAAGACCCCATATAGCAAAAGCAACCTTAACCAAAAGAACAAATTGGGAGGCATCAATTTACCAGACTTCAAACAATACTACGAGGCTATAGTAACCAAAACAGCATGGTACTGGCACAAGAACAGAGACAGACTAATGGAACAGAACTGAGAACCCAGATATAAAACCATCCTCATAGCTATCTAATCTTTGACAAAGCAGACAAAGACATACACTGGGGAAAAGAATCCCTATTCAATAAATGGTGCCAGGAAAACTGGATAGCCACATGCAGAAGACTGAAACAGGATCCACACCTCTCACCTCTCACAAAAATCAACTCACAATGGATAGCAGACTTACATCTAAGGCATGAAACCATAAGAATTCTAGAATAAAATGTTGGAAAAAACTCTCATAGACATCAGCCTAGGCAAAGAATTTATGAAGAAGACCCCAAAGGCAATCACAGCAACAACAAAAATAAATAAATGGGACCTGATCAAATTAAAAAGCTTCTGCACAGCCAAGGAAACTATCATAAGAGCAAACAAACAACCTATAGAATTGTAGAAAATATTCGCATGCTACACATTTCATAAAGGGCTGATAACTAGAATTTACTTAGAACTCAGGAAAATCAGCAAGAAAAAAAAATCAAACAACCCTCTCAAAAAGTGGGCAAAATACATGAACAGAAACTTTTCAAAGGAAGACAAATGGCCAAGAAACATATGAAAAAATGCTCAACATCTCTAATCATCAGGGAAATGCAAATCAAAACTACAATGAGATATCACTTGACTCCAGTGAGAATGTTTTAAAATTATTAAAAAGTCCCAGGCCGGGCACGGTGGCTCACACCTGTAATCCTAGCTTTCTGGAAGGATGAGGAGGGAGGATAGCTGCAGCTCAGGGGTTCAACACCAGCCTGAGCACAGTGAGACCCCATCTCTAGAGACGAGAAACAAACAAACAAACAAAAAGCCAAAAAAATACACAAAACCAGAAAACCCAGCCGGGTGCTGTGGCACGCGCCTGTAGTCCCGGCTACCTGGGAGCTGAGGCAGAAGGATTGTTCATAGGCCAGGACCTGGAGCTTGTGGTGACTACAATCACTGCCCTCTACCCAGGGACACCAAGTGACACTCTGTCTCAACAGCAACAACAACAACAACAACAAAAAAAAAAAAACAGGAAAAAATTCCCAAAACAACAAATGTTGGCATGGATGCACAGAGATAGGAACACTCATTGTCAGTGGGACTGC
>RJWJ010024147.1:0-25042 GCA_004363605.1 Indri indri
GCCAATGTCTAGAAGAGTGTTTCCAACTATCAGTTCTTAAGACTGCCATCCAAAGGTGATTCATATCACTTCCTCTCACAATCCATTAGCCAAAGAAAGTCACTGAGCCACACCTAATTGCAAGGGGGCAAGGAAGTGCTATTATGCCCTGTGCCCAACAGGTGGATAATCACAAATATATGGCCGACAGTACCAATATCTACTGTAAATTGTATGAACAAAAAATTAATGACTGTGGTAGGCAAAATTCTAAAATGACCCCCAAGATTTCTGAATCCCACCCTCTCCTCTGGGGATAAGCCCTATATAATCCCCTCTCCTTGAGTGTTACCTGGACCTGTGGGTATAATGAATTTAATCCTGTGATTAGGTATTTTTTATTACCAAGGTAAAGGAAATCTGCAGATGTAATTAAGGTTTTAAATCAATTGATTTTGAGATAATCAAAAGGGAGATTATCTGGGCTGGACCTGAGCTAATCAATTGAGCCCTTAAAAAGGACAGGGTGCTTCCTGAAAAGAGATTCAAAGCATGAGAAGTATTATTCTGCTGACTTTCAGGAAGTCAGCTGCCAGGAGAGGCGGCTAAGTGGCTAGGATGCTTAGGCAGCCTCTTGGAACTAAGAGTGACACCCCAGCCAACACAGCAAGAAAATAGGGACCTAGTCCTGTAACTGCAAGAAAACAAATTTTCTAATAACCTGAATAAGCTTGGAAAAGAAAACTGAGCTCTCAATGAGAACACAGCCCAGTAATCACAGCCCAGCTAACACAGCCCAGCCGGAGCACCAAGAAGAGACCCCTGATCCATGGAGACTCTTGAGATAAAAAATATATGTTGTCTTAACTCATTAGCTTGTGGGAATTTGTTAGGCAGCATAGAAAATGCATATAATTACAAAAGAATACGTTTATTATAAACGTATTTTAAAAGCCAACCACACAAAATACAAAAAGCAATGATCCAATCTTGGTATAAAAAATGTATACAGTATGTTTGTTTCAGAAAACAATTGTGATGTCTATATGATTCTGAGTGGAAAAACACAAACTGTTTTTCCTTTGCTCTCACCCCACAACAATCAACAAAGAAGATTTCTGTAACCAAATGTGTGTGGGGTTTTCCCACACACATCAAGCAAGCAATCAATTCTGTAGCAGAAACCAGCTGGGTGTCCTCCAATTCAATTCCAATACTATCCACCTGGAAATTACACAGGTTGAGGGCTCAATTCCACAAGACCACCCCTCACTTCTGATGCCAGTTGCAAACCCCAGGTTGTTTTACTTGTGCTTTTGACCAACAGAATATAAATCTGGGGTCCTTCGACCCCAGATTCAAATAATTTGCTAGAATGGCTCACATAACGCAAGCAAAATCTACTTATGTTTACCAACTTATTATAAAGGATATTGCAAAGGGTACAGATGAAGCGATGCATAGGGCAAGGTATGGGTAGAAGGGTAAGGAGTTTCCATGCCCTTTCTGGGCACACCACCCTCTAGGAACCTCCACATGTTCAGCTGTCCAGAAGCTCTGTGAATCCTGTCCTTTTGGGTTTTTATGGAGGCTTCATTAAGTTGACGTGATTAATTAAACCATTGGCCATTAGTGATCAAGTTAACCTTCAGCCTCTCTCCCCTTCCTGGATGTTGGGGGTAGGGCTGAAAGTTCAAATTCTCCAATCGTGCTTTGGTCTTCCTGGTGGTGACCAGCCTCATCCTGAAGCTACCTAGGGGCTGCCAGCCACCAGTCAACTCGTTAGCATACCAAAACAACACCAATTTGTAGGCTCCAAGGATTTTAAAATTTATATGCCAGAAAACAGGGATGAAGACCAAATATATACTTCACAATATTATAGTTGTCAAATGTTAACAATTGTGGTTAAAACTAGAAACTACTTTGTCCAGTATATGCTGCCATATATATAAAATCTTATCTTCATAATATCCTTAAGGTAGTTATTTTTATCACCATTTAGGTAATAATAAACCAGGTGACATTTACTTTTCTTTTTCAGGCTTTCACGTATTTTCAAAATGTAATAGAGTCAATATGTTTTTCTTTTGTAGTTTGATATGTATAAATAAAACATACTTTTATTTTAAAAATTATTGTCCAAATTTACAGAAGAGTAGGCAGCAATTTACATTCAGAATAACCCACTATCGACCCAGAAAAAGAAGCTGAGGCACAAAATATAATTTTAAAGAGTTTACATGAGCAAAAGTAAGGACAGCTGCCAGGGAAACACTTCCAAGTTGCCTTGGGAAGTGCTCCATTCAGCCTTTGTTATAAGCAGGTTTTTAAAGGCAAAAGGGGACAAGGAGTGGGCTGATACAAAGTTGTTGAACAAAAATTCCCATTGGCATACAGAAATAACATCGATTCATGATTCGCTATACATTGTTGATCTACAGGGTATGAGCTATGGTGTCCAACATTGTTCGGTTAATTTATGACTACTTGGTATCAGTCATTCTAGGGTCCACATAAAAAGTAGCTTCAAGAAGTGATTAGTTATTTCAAGGGGGAGTGAGATGTTCACATTTCAATGCCTCTCTGGGCCTGATCATTTAAAAGGGGCTTACATTCCTCAGATAAAAAGTTTCTTTTCTTTCTTAAACCAAACTGTGAACATGGCCACAAATCTAATGTGATCCAACAATTAAATGAAACGAGAAAAGTAACATTAGCCATCTTAATCTGATTTAATAGTCTTTCTTATACTGGACTGGGTAGTCTAGCATGGTTTATCAAATTCCATTACTCCTCTCTTTTAGTTCACTTGGATCAACCATATTTCCCAGTCTCTCTTAGACTTTGGAATGATCCTCTGAGCCTTAGCCAGTGGAATGGGATTTAAAGTGACATATGCCCCTTCTATGCCTGGTACCTGAAGGCCCCCCCTTTCTTGCTCCTCCATTATGTTCTGTCCCCCTTCTGGCTAACTGGGAGGTCATCCATGGTGACCTTAGAGCCCTGTGTTAAAGATACCAGAGCTCCCATCAATCTGGGTATCTGTGTTCAGCTCCCCACCCCACCCTTCCCATCTGGAACTGCCCTGGACAGTTATGTGAATGAACCGTATCTTTCTTTTGTGTTGTGTTATTATATTACATATCAGGTCGTTACAGCAATTAATTGAGCACTTACTCTATTCCAGACCACCTGCTGAGATACTCCATACATTATTTGCAATCATCATTATCCTAATTTTACACATGATAAAACCAAATCTCATGAAATTTTGGTCAATCATCTCAGGTTATTCTTCCAACTAGTTAATGATGACCAAGCAGGGACTGAAACTCAGGTCTTTTAAAATCCAAATCTATTTTAAAAATGCCTCTGCAGTATTGTCATAATTTTAGATGGATAAAAACAAACTAGATTGATTTGAAGAAGAAACAGAGAACTGAAAAGCGCCCAAACATTTCCCTGCTAGGAATATTTTAAGGAACTGGAATTATATATGCCCCGAAGAAAAAAAAGATCAGCTTGAAGTATTTGAAGTCTTGCTATTTGGGAGTAGGAAGAGTGTTGTTCTTTGCAGCAGAAGTGGGAGATCTAGAGAAGAATTTCAATTTAGCATAAGAAATTTTCTAACAACTAAAGCTGTTCAATGGTGGGATGTATTGTCTTCATTTATTAAATCTTCCATTTATTCAGGCAACATTGTGTTCACACTCTATGCTAGGCATTCTACTAGGTGCAGATGATACTAAGATGAATAATATTTAGTTTATATCACTAATAATTTACTTTCTAGAAAGGAAAACAGCATGCAAAAAAATACCTGCAGTACAGAACAATAACTGTAGCAATTGCTTGAAGTAGAAAGTGATTGGCCCTATTTGACTTTGCCAGGCAAAATGCTCTAAAATACTGCTCTGTGAAATAGTGCAATATTTTGCTAGTCAGAATAAAATGAAAAAAAAAAAAAACAAGAAACAAGACTGATATTTTCAAAAGACAAATTTATTCTTTTTTTTGAGTTTATTTACATTTTTCCTTTTTGATGTTAAATTTTCTTATGAAATGATATGGTTGCAGCTGTTGGCTTGTTACTTGTGTTATATTTAGTGTTAATACCTTTACTTTGCAAAATAAAACTTTAGCAACCCTATGTTGTCTCAAAATTTTTTAAACAAAATGTTGCAAGCCCACGGTAAACCATATTGTAATTTGAACTGGACATTGAAAACTAAATAGGGGTTTACTAGGTAAATGTAGGTTACCAGGCAAAAGTATGTACTCAAAAAGCGCAGAGATCCAAACATCGGCTGGCTTATATTTTTAACTCTTAACTAATCTGCTTTGCCAGAATATTGAATATCTTAACAAGTGTGACAAAAAGAGCAGGCTGCAGAAATTGATAGGGGCCACATCATATATGGCCTTTTGTACCATGCTAAGGGATTTTGAAATGATCCTATAGACAACAGGGGCTTATCAAACGTTTTCAGGTTGTCGGTCACTGCAACAGTATTTTTAATACGGGTCCTCAGACTGTTATTCAGTGCTCACTTCATTTTATCTTGTCCTTGAGTTTTTATAGTGTGCTATTGTGACTTTTTAGACCTGGCAGTTCTGTGCAATAAAAAATGCCATTCATATTAGACGGCTTTTCCACCTATACTTCAAAAGCAACATTTTCTTAGGATGTTTCTTTCTGACTTATATTTATCAGAAAAGATGAAAATAACCCAATTCTGTTTATGTTTTAGAAAGAGTATGGCCTCATGTGGAGGCTAAATTGAAAGAGAACAGTGCCCTGAGACCCACAGGACCAGTTAGGAGCCTGATACAGCAGTGAGTTCCCTGAGGTTGGGAAGATTTGCAACAGGCTCACAGTCGTTTCACAGAAATGGTTTTTTCAAGTCTTAAGACGATACGTTGATTTCCTTTTTAAAGGAACATAAACATGATAAAATAGTACATATATATAATAAATAAATAAAAATTTTAAAAAAGAATGATCATGGTTAAAACCACAAAAAGGTTGCATTTCAATCTTTATCATTGCTTTCCTGTTTTCTCTGGTCTGACAGACTCCACATTTTCCTGCTTTTCCTCCTAATCTGAATTTTTTTAAAAATAGCATAAGACACTTCCTGACATCATCTCTTTAAAATGTATAGTAGCTTCCTAAGTTAAAATACCACACATTATGTACCACTTCTGTGCAAAGCCAACCACAATCTGCTAATGTATAGACATTCTTTCTCATTGAGGCAACATCTATACTACAAGTTTACTAAAATTCCTTTGGCAAAATAAACATAAAATAAAACAAAACCCAGAATCAAAACAAACTGTTATTTCAAAGAGCCTTGATAAATCAATACTTCAAAATAGTACTTGAATTTAAATCTATGAAAGGATGTGATTTGAATGGAACCAAGCATAGCACAGCTTCATATTTAATCAATATTTTAATATTCTTTTGCTTAGATGTTAGTTACACTGAAGGTTTTAGCAAAACTGCATTCAACACCATAGACAGCTTAACTTTCCCTCTGCAAATTACTTCTTGATCTCTAGAACTAATAATCAAGCATATTATAATTGGTTTTTGTTAGGCAACTAAGATCTCAGTTCTTAGCAATGGCTGCTAATTTTCATATTCCACAATAATGGACATTAATCTCTTGTTTTTTTATCTGTTGATTTTGACTGCTGAGAATATATAGAAACTGTCGCTGATGCTATGATGCATTGAAAAAAATTTTTTCAGTATGCTAAAGCAAGCTTAAAAAGACACTAAAAATATTTGTAATTAAGTTAGTTTTTCAGTCAATGCAACAGTACTTTTAATGTGGATGTTCAGAAAGCTATTCAGTGCTCACTTCATTTTATTTTTCACTTGAGTTTTACAGTCAAGGATTATTACCTTTTTAGACCTGGCAGTTCTATGCAATGACAAATAGCATCCATGTTACACATCTCTTCCATTCATACTTCAAAAACAATACTTTTTCAGGATGTTTCTCTATCACTTATTTTTACATGGAAAAGATAAAAATCGAGAGAAATGAGCATGGCAACCATTTTCCCAAAAGGCAGGATGCATCTGCAAAGGGAGGTATGACTCAAGTCTACATTGCGCTCATTCTCTTGATCATCCCAGGACACTGAAACTGAAATCCTCCGTGGCAAGTTCCCTGGAATTTCACATTTCAATTCTGTCCAGTCAGTAAATGTTATTTTGCTTGGTGCTTAATCTAGTCAAATAAGGAAGAAATTTCCACAAGGTTTGGTACCACATCCAAAACCAACTTTCTCATATGAACATAAACATTGATTCAACGGCTCTAAAGGTCCTGAACTTTAGGGTGTGGGATGAAACTACTCTGGGTTTATATCTGGTGTTTGCTGTTTTCCAGTGTTTATGTATCAGATCTCACCAGCAACTACATGACATGGTAGATAAGCAATGTGTTAAGTTTTATGATAATCTGAAAAGTGTATCATTTAAATTTAAAATAAGCAGGACAAATACTCATGTGTGATCTCTGTTAGGTATGTACACAAAGAGGCTTGAGTATCAAATAAAGGTCTGTAACTGAGCTTGGCTGCTCTACTTTATATAAACAGCTTTTATTTCTAAATTCACTGTGGTAACGATGTGAGGTAACATATGTAGCCTACAAGGTCACGTTCCACCCATAATCCAACCGCTCTGGTGGCTCCATGGTAGCAAGCTGTACATTCTTTGTTTTTAACTTAATGGCCGCACGTTATGCCATTTTGTGAGACGCAGGTTCATTAGACCTTCTGTTCAAGTGCCTTAAGGCCACAATTCATTCTGACTCTGCAATTACCAGTGACAATTTTTATATGCAGCCAAATTTTTCAATCACAGTGGGAAAGGTTTGCATAATTTGTGGCTTTTTGCTCTTCTCTTTGATAATCTCACATTTGGGGGGGAAAAAAAACATTAAACATGCATCCTGGAATTGCATAAATGCTGCCTGTGCCATTTTACTGTTTTTCAAAAGAGCAAACTCCAGGAAAGGATATATTGAGAAATAAAAGATATTAGCACATCTGGTTTTTTATAAACAGTTTGTATTGGACTGTGACAGATAAATACCCCAGGAGGAGGGGTATCTAGTAATCTTCCTTGTTGATCATATCATGTAAAAGCACCATTTTTCAAAGATATTTAATTCTTTGAAATCTGTTCACTGTAAGTTACTCCTTTAGGGGAGTTCTCCTAAGTGTATAGTGCTTTTGAAATTAATCTTGAAAGCAATCAACTAAATTTTTAGATCATGAGTTACTGTCACTGAGCCTCTTCTACTAATTTAAGAGATGCTGAGTGGAAGTCTGACAGGCAAGAGTTTAAATCACTTCTGGCCAAAAACTTGGAGTGAATCCACTACAAACATGATGGTATGCAGAGACTCTAATTGGAAGACAAATAAAGATAGAGCTATTCCTATGCAGGATCCTGGGGTTTGACTTGTAGGTTATCAGTACACAGTGACCTCTACCAGATTTTACAGGACAGAAAGAGTCTGTGCATTTAAATAAACAAATATCAAATCATGACAACTGACCATTATTTTCAAAGATTACATTCTGAAACCATAAAAGCTCAAAAGAGATTATTTCTGCTCAGGAATTTTGTGGCTGTTTGGGTAGGTTTTAAGTGCTTGAAGATCAGAGAGGAGCTTAAAAAAAATATGTTTAGAGGTCACAGTATTAATTAAACCAAAGCTGGGGGGGGGGGGTGAGAGGGAGGGAGGGAGGGAGGGAGAGAGAGAAAGTCATCAATATGGCAGCAACAATAAAAAGCTTTCCTTGAGAACTGAATTAAATTGTTTGAGTAAAGTGCACGCAGGAACCCTATATTAATAGTCCAGAATTTGGGGGCGCTGTGTGTTGACTCGAAAACCCAGAGGTGAATGGAGCTGATCTATATTGCAAACACCATATTCGACTTTACTTTGCAGCAGCAACAGGCCCACAGGGCATCTGTGTTGCTCTAATGCCTGTGACCTGGGTCCCAATCCTAAATAAGCTGGTGACTAGATGTGGCATTTCACATGAATCACTTAATCTTCATGGCCATCAGCTTCCTCAGCTTCAGAATGTGGGTGACACCAAAACCGTGGACGAGTTTAAGCAATATAACCTGTGTGACTGTTCAGGCTTCGTAGTAAATACGCACAATTCATTTGTCACCTATTCATGAATTTGGAGTGGAAATAAACTTTTCTGTGGAAAAACAGCACTGCCTAAAACTCTACTAATCTTTTGTTCATTGAGGAAAACAAAATGAAAGAAGTTAGGCCACTGATAACAAACACCACCTGGCACATAATAATTATCAACTCTTCCCTGGCCTTGCAATTTCCCTATCTCGGCACTGGCTACTGCCGCAAATTCCTGGAATTAATTCAATGTACTAGTCCTTGTTTCCAAGACCCTAAGTAAGTTGCTAGGATACCACTGGGACCTTTTAACACATTATTTCCCTTTTCTCAGTATACTACTGGAGAGGTAGGTCCTTTTATAAATTGGAACATATTTCTCAACTTGACACGTAACAATACACTGTGTTGCATATAACTGGCCATGTTAAGTTTAACAATGCTAAGCCTGCTTGGTGATAATTGTTGGACATTTAGACCTATATTCTTTAACAGTTTAACCTCAGTGTACACTTCAAACACTTCAATCTATGCTGCAAACATCTCAACCACTGATAATTAGTGAATACAAAAATGTGGTAAAGAAAGAAAACTTCCAAGTAAAACTGGCATCGTTTTTGTGCATACGTGTTCCAAATATTTTATATGCTTCATAAAAGAAGCGCTATATTATCCAGGTGGATTTATGATGAAGTCATTTTCTAGTTTTCTATCAAACTAAATGAATAATCATCTATGGAATATTTAGGCTCCACTGTACTCCACTTTCTGTGAGAGGAGAAAAAGGGAAATGAACATGTTACTTGGTTGTTGAACAAGTGAGTTACCAAAGAGCATGCCCCTGGGTGTCAGACCCCAACCTGCTTCTCAGAGACAACCTGGTCCCGGCTTCTGGAATTCAAATATGTGATCTTTACTATGTATGTTCAATAATATCAATTTATTTAAAATTAAGTTTAAAACAAAAGTCACATCAAAATTATGAAATTAGAATAATCCATGATGAATTCATTTCCATATAACCTCAATATTAGGGATTCTATTATGACTTCAAATTTACCTAGGTTTATTTTTTTTGTACTTACCATTACAGGAAAAGAATTTGCAGTAAGTGAATTAGAGAAGTCTGCTGCTTTAATGTAGAGTCGGCTGTTTCATCATCTAGGCAGGCTGAATGTTTTCCAGTTCGAACCAGCAGGTATGTGTGTGAGGACTATTTGACCGTTGTCTACAGGAAGTTGAATTTACTCAGCAACTCATGAATTTTGAGTTCACAGAAGATTTTATAGATGAGATAAAAGAGATGGTTCTAATCCCACACCCCATAATAATTGCATGAAGTAATGCTGGATTTTGTTTCTTCAATCCATCTTTTTGCCACCACCTGTGGTCCCCCAAGCCCCTGCTCTGACAGCTCCTCAGCCTCTCATCTGTTGTGTGCCACGTATTTCAACTGTTTCCCGATTCCTCTGCCTCTGCACTGCTCATCTGGGAATGCGGCAAGGCCAAAGGCAGTGTAGCCCTGTGGTGTGACTCCATATAATCCTGGGAGGAAGGGGAATCATACCCATCACTCCAAGAGGTTTGGTAGCATCTTCTGAGAAAAAATCGCAAATCCTAACTAATGGGTCACCTGAACCATTTGCTGAAAAAAATTGAAGAGATCTGAGGTTTGAAGAACAGCCGTCTGCTAAAACATCAAAGTGAACATGACCGTTTCCTACAAGAGTAGATCCCAGTGTCTAGGATAGCTTCTCCAGAGGCTCGTGCACAATGGGATATGAATGAAGATTCAAACAGAAACATTAAAATTAGTACACAAAGGGAGATTCTAGGAACAATAGTAGAACTCGTATGAATTGTGTGAAAAAACCGTTGAATCATGGCTTCTCCCCTAATTCTAAAACCTTTTCCCCAAACTCAAAACACACAGCTAAAAGGCAACAAAAGCAAAGAAGAAAGAATCAAGCAACCTCAATAGGTTAAGAGGATTTAATAGATTAAATTCACGGGCTTTCTTACCCTATGGGCTGTTCTGGTATAAAAGACAATTGGCAGAAATGGTCAAACCCTCTGCTTTAGTATAGGATCGCTCCTTTCAAGTACAGAGACTGCAAGGATTCTAATAACGAGTGTGTTGGGAAATGTCAGATTCATATTGCTGATGCATTTTTCCCTACTCCAAAGCACTTCTAACGTTGAGTTCTAGGTAAAAAAAAATTCATCTGTTCTTTTCTGTATTTTTTCTCTTATTTAACAAAAAAAGAAAAAGAGTAGACCATTTGAAATGAACCTGACAGATTAACCATGCTCATAAATTGCAACGGAGTTAAATGCCCAAGTCCACCTTAGCTGCTGTGCTGGTCGCACTCACCCGGTAGCCTGTCCCTGCAAATGCCAGGGAGTGCTACATGCACTGTTTTTATTTCTCAGAAGTTCTTCTGTCCACAGAAGCTCTCTTCTTTCCTATTCTCCGAAGCTGTGCTGAACCACCTTGGCCACTTGAGGACCCACATTTTAACCTTATCCCATGAACCTAAACTAGAGTCAGACTTGAGGAAACAGGTCCTCCTAGCTGTTTCCCAAGACTATAGCCTCATCTTTTTGCTCAGCCTTTTCAACCAACCTGTTTCATTGTTTCTCTGGTTTACAGCAGGTTTATCTTACAAATGGCCTAAGCTAAAATAAACAAAGTTCCCCAAAACATTTTAATCTACGCTATTTGCAGAAAACGCATTATCTTCAGTTTCCTATATATAACCCTACAACAATCTATACAAATGGAGAAACTGAAAAGACATGATTGATTTTGCATTGTTCTGTTTGGTTTTCTACCAAGGAGGTCAGAATTCTCTAACAATACAAGCATTGTCCTTCAAGATGGTCATATCCAGATGCTGAGCGCTTTTTCTAATCAAGTTTCCGTTATTCAAACAGGGAATAATGCTTTGACAATTCTGTTTTGGAATTACTTTCACTGATGATTTACATGCAACAAGAGGAACATCTCATTACTTTATGACCATCTCTCATAAAGGTCATAATTTTCTTGAAGAAAATAATATAGTGTGATTTAGACACAAAGTTGCAAGCCTCTATGAGAAATGATACGGTGTAACTATTCAAGACAAAGACTGTGGAAATCTTAGACCAGAGCTTTGAGTCAAAACAAAAATAAAGCAAGCTGTGCCTTCTACATATGCCTGAGGCTACATCTGCAAAAACTTCCAGTTAAGAGTAAAATATTCAGCCAATTAGTTTCTTATGCACTGCCAAAAAATCTGATTGGATCTGGTTGCTTATTTTATTTATTTATTTTTCTTTATGACCAGTTGCTGAAAAGAACTTACCCAATCAACTGGTTATATTATCTGCGTAGACTCAGTTTCAGGAAGATCCCTGTTTCAGGAGCAGTCTATAATCATTAAGCTATTAACATAATCAAAATCCCTTCAAGAATTTTTATGACTTAAAAAAGATAATTATTCTAAAAATATCCTTCATAATCAAGATAGTTTAGTCTCAACTCTCTATAAAGCCTGCAAAATGTAGTAAGAATTTAAACCTCAGGTGCTTTGGCAACTATTAATAGTACAAGTTGAATTTCCTACAATAAAAATTTATGTGAAAAATTGGCTCTCTTTTCAAATGTTTAAATGTTCAAGTGTTTGGGGTACAACAATATAAGTTATCATGTTCATCTAAGGGGACTTAAGATAAAATACTCTTTGTAGAAAAGCCAGGAGGATATAGAATTGAATGTCAAGGTCTAAGTTTTATGTGGATGAAACGGAGTGCTGTGTATTGGAATGCCTTGAGGAGTGTGGGCAGCAGTAAAAAAGTCTTGACAGAGAAAGCGGTCCATTTGTCATCTGAATTTCAAGGTCATTGCACTGGTCTATATGGCAAGTGTGAAATTAACTACTTCTATTTCAGATTTAACAATAAGAAGACGATAAAACAAAAGTGAAGAGAAAGGGGTATAGTTTAGTACAATTAGATTGAATTATCCTAAATTGTGACATGTAATTGTGGACTACAGCACTGATAATCCCACCATGTAAATTCACATATATAGAAAGTGTACATGCACCCAAATACAGAGAGTATGGACTGTGTAGTTGAGGACTTGTGGAGTATGTTTATGTATCACAGTTCTTTAAGATATATTAATCAAAAACTCCATTCATAGGTAAAGTAATCCTTCATATATCAAAAACATTTTTTGCAAAATGGGAAGGTAAAATTCAGACATTTGAACAAAAACATTAAAATCTGTTAGGTCATACCAAACATTATTGATGATATGTACAAACAATTTATCATGGACATTAGAGAAATTTTCCTATTTGAGTAATGCAAAGTATTATTATTAATATTATTGTTTTATTTGTATGTAAAATATCAAATGTCCTATTAAAATTAATTGAATTTTAATTACAAAGTGCTTGAAAAACTGATTCTTTCAAAAATGGTGATAAAGAGGATATATTTCATTCTTAATATCTTGGTTTATTACTGAATGTGTAACAGTCCTTGCACACTGAAATGCAAATTATTCCTAAAAATTATATTTAAGGTTTGTTCCACCCTCATTTATCTTTTTGGAGGAAGAGCTATGTAATTAATCTTTCTGTAAATTACTGTTCTTGGTAAGTCCTGACTGAAGTAGTCCCTGATCTGTTAGCAGGCACTTATTAAACATATGCTATAAATGAAGGCCCAAACCAAATTGGATCCAGTTTAGCCAATGAAAATCAGACTGCCCAAATCTGCTCCAGCTTTTAATGTCTTGGACTTTCATTTTCTAAGTGGACATGTACCTCAAGTGAAGTTTAATTTACTATCCAAATATGAAAACTGCCACTCATTTTAAATTGTATCACCTGCATGCAATCTAGTGATCATCCAGTGTGACGGAGTAGAATAAATGAACTAAGACAGGTTCATACACACACACACACACACACACACACACACACACACACACACACACATTTCAAAGTTCAGCCTTCCAAAGGGCAAGTACAATACAAATACCCAATACAAACCTAGCCTCCTTAGCCTGGGTCCTTTTCTATATCCCTTCTCGTACTCTTTAAGGTTATTATTATTTGTCATTGGAAACCTCTCAAGTTAGTCCCACAATGGAGGGAAGGAATTTGGATTTTATCTCACAGCTAGTAAAAATCACTGCTCATACTTGGACAGAGATTTAAAAATAAAGAATATTAGTCTGGCTACTCTGTGTAGGATGTTCAAGACAGATCAGTGGTAAGAAACTTAGAGGCTCTTTATGCTATTCAACTAAAAAATGACAAAAGGTAAAATAGATCTGTGTCTATGGAAATACAAATGACTGTGCTGATGCTTTGTAGTTGAACATGCCTGGAATAGCTCTTTATTCTCATTATCACTAGCTGTGTGATATTGTGTCTCTTGACTTCTCTGAGTCTCAGGACCCTCTTCTTAGAATGAAATTAATAAAGCCAGCCTACTTCCAGGTTGATACAGGGATTTAAAAAGTCAGAACTGATAATGGTTAGAGCTGATATTGGCAGCCCATTTCCAATGACTAAACTGGATCTGGATGCAAACAGGCATGGAGAATAAATGAAACGGTTAATGCTGAGTGCTGAGCAAAGTGCTTAATGCATAGTACGCCTGCTATTTGGCAATTATTGCTATTATGCACAGAAAATTGGAGGAGTTGGGCTGTCATAATGTTGAACCTAGTTGGATATTGAGAACACGAGAGAAAGAAAGTTTAGAAGATTTTATATTTGAGATTTGGGTCTCAAATTAAATTTGAATTTACAAGTACTACTGAGGTTTCATAATGTACCATCAGAATTGTAGAAAGAAATTTAAAAGCACATGCACATGTGTAAAATCCTTTCCTCTTGAAGGAAAGGTTCATTATGATCTTTATGTCTAGCTGAGAATAATAACGTCATAGTTAAAAATCAGGCATTTGGAGAAATTGTAATATGATACCTTCTTGAGACAGAAAATAATAAATTTAGATTTAATATTTTAAATCCACATGATTAAGAATCTCATTAAGTATTGGCAGGACAGACATGGGGATATCTAGCAGAAATTGAAAATATAAGAATATATAAAACGGTAAATGATTAGAGTTGCTCAGTGTGTGATTTTTTCTTTAAGAAAAATCTTGGCCAAAATGACTTGAAAGTGGAGAAAAAGGGCTTTAGTAAATTTTGTGTTTTGTGTGACCAAATTTGTATTTCTTCCAAAGGAAAGTTGGATTAAATAATAGAAAACTATAATCATACATAAAATGATGTATGATTAGAGACCATTATTTTCTCATGCACATTGTTTCCTAAGTTCCTCAGTAATTAAATAAGAAAAGATAATTAATGTCAGAATATTTTCTTAAAAATAATAACATAACCATAGTATTAATATGTTACAACAAAAAAAGTCTATTGCGGCACCACAAAGGTTTGATACAGGTTAAAGCATCACTCGTTTGCTCGTCTATTACATACAAGATGTAGTATTAGACTTTGTTGGGATATTATACTTAGTAGAATATAAGTTCTCTCAAAGAGTACCAATCTGAATGAGGAAAGGGGGAATTAAAAGCAGACAATGAGAAACAATTTAAAGATAAAATTAGCTTTCAGAACTCAAAAGGAATAATTTCGTATTGAGTTTAAAACATCTGGAAAGGACCTATAATTTTAATTTAATGAACATGAAATATCATTATCTCAAAAGGTGTTATCTCATCTATATAGGAAATAAATTAGCAAACAAACTTTAATTCATTGGTAAAATCACAAATACGTTTTCAGTTACCTATTGTAAAATAATGGTTTTAGATGTTTGTATAAAATAAATCCATATTTCCTTTTACAAGATATAAATTCAAAACATTTAAGTTGACTATTTGTGGTATAAACATGTTTTCCTCTAATCTGCCCACCTCAATAATTAAATGCTTATGTATTGCTGATACATATACTATCTATATAAGATTCATCCTTTAACAATGGATGTGAAATTTTACAGACTACAGACCTCAAAACACTGAGCAGAGACAGTCTGACTGAAAAATTATGCCTTCATTAACCCAAGATGAGGATTGATGCTGAGACGACTAAAATGTCTTTTTATTAATTCAGTCACCTCGTTGATTTGTCTACCTGATGACCCATACCAAACAAACACACAAAGATAAATAATTTGGTTCGCTGAAAAGTGTTTTAACTAAAATTTGCCAGATGTTGGCAATCACTCATTCTCAATCCACATCTTATCTCACTGATGAAGGAAGAGAATCCCACAGCCCCTCAGCTATTCATTAACAAGTGAAGCAGCTCTCCCAGAGGCAAGCCCTTCCTACTCTCCAGTGCCCTTGCATCTATTATAAAAGTTGTTCATTCTTCTTCAGTGGTTAAGAGAAAAGAATTGGTCCCAATACTTTCTGAACATTTCAGGTACTTACCCAAATGGGGACACATGGTCTCTATTCCTGTTTATGTTACTTTCCTTTTTTTTTTTTTTTTTTTTTTTTGAGACATTATCAATTCCTTCACTACCCAGTGGCAAAGTCACAGTAACATTTGGTAACTTTCACTTCCTTAGTTCCCAGAGCCAGCTGTGCAATCCTCTCAGTCCACCCACCCTCTACAGATGCTCAAATGTGTTCCCTCTCTTCAATGCCTTACTAACTTTCACCTGAGCTACCGAAAGAGCTGCCAGTAAATACTTCCCATGGAGTATTTCTTCTGGTTTCATGCAATTTTAATTAGCTTGTAGACGTCTATTATCTATAAGGAATTAATTTTTAGGGATGGTGTAAAACAGAGGTTGAAGTTTACTGTTTTATACAGGGATATCTATTAGTCCAGTACAATTTATTGAAAAGACTTTCCCCATTGTATGGTTGTGTTATCATTGCAATGAAATGGAATGACTAGATAGTGCAAGTCTAAGTTTTCTCTCTTGTTCTATCAAACTACTTGAACTGTATTTCAGTAGCATACTGTGTTGACAACTACTAAATTTGACTGCTAAATCTTTATATTCAATCTTCAAAACAGGAAGTCCACCAACTGTTATTTCTCAAAATTGTTTCCGCTATTTTAGTTCCTTTCCATGTCCATACACATTTTAGGATTAGTTTGTCAGTTTAAGGAGTGTAAATGTAAATAGAACTTATCAAACTATATGCTCTAAGTATATGCAGCTTATTGTACATAATATTGTTCTTTAAATATTGTAGCCTTTCACTTTCAGGAAAATGAAATATATGTACTTTTCTCTGTTTCTTCCACTAAATAAAATGAGAAGTCCTTGGAATTGTATATAAAATGAACATAAGAAGATGCTCAAGGTAGAAAGAAGAAGATAGACCAGATAGGAAACTTGGGATGTGAAGAACAACAGGACAGGGAGTTCCCTGAGTTTTCTCTTTGATTCGTATATCTCAGATTTAGAACTGAAGAAGCCAGTAACTTGGAAACATCAACATGCAGAAACAAAAACAATAAAAACCACACACACACACACACACACACAAAAAGCAAAACCAGCTCTCTCTAGCTAAATGACCAAAAAAGGAACAGTCTAGCAAGACAGAAAACTTTTAAACAATAACCACTCTACAGGAATAAGCCAAACATGAAAAAAGTGCCCCACCCTCACTCACATCAGCAAAGCCTGACTGCAAAGCCTGGACTTGCACCCTTGCAAGGCTGTAACAAGGTACTTAAAACCCCTACTGAGGTAGTTAAGAACAGGCTACTTAGAAAACAAAGCCTTTCATCCCAGCAGACACTAAAGAGGATCCCCTACAAGCTTAGTGGAGACTCAGGACTTTCGCTCCATCCTGGCAATGAGGAGCCCACTCTGTGGCTTTCCTGTCATAAGGGGCCCTGTGGGGTGGTAATGAGACACTAATACCCTCTCTAGCTAGGGAGGAATAAGTAGAGGCTCAGTGGGGAGCCAAAATTTCCATGTCTGCCCACCAGTAACAAGGAGCACGCTGCCTCAGGTATTAATGGAGGACAAGAGGGGAACCTGGACTTCTTCCCAACCTGGCAACCTCCCCTGCTGGAGAGGTGTCAGAAGAAGCAAGCTAAACAGAAAGTTTACATAAGATCTAGAGTCTCATAACATAAAACCCAAAACATCTAGTTTTCATCCGAAAACACTTAACATACTCAGAACAAGGAAAACATCAAACTGAAAACAGGAATCAACACATGCCAAAACCCAGATGACAGAGATGTTAGGGTTACTGACAAGGATTTTAGAGAAGCATCATGAAAACGCTTGAATGAGCAATTACACGCATGCTGGGAATAAGTAAAGCAATAGAAAATCTCAGGAAACATTAGAAGATATAAAAATGATCCAAAAAGAAATGTTAGGACCAAAAAATATGATTGAAGTTTTAAAAAACCTCAATGAATGGACAGAATAGCTGGATGGAGGGGACAGGGAAAGAATCAGTGAACTGGAGACAGAAGAATAGAAAATATCTATTCAGAAAAAGAGACAAATTTTGGAGTTGTTTAAATGTATTTCTATTTTGTTTCTTGGATACCCAAGGCAGTTTTTGTTATCCAAGTTCTAAACAGATTTTGTGCTTTCAATTTATGTATAATTTGCTGCTACTATTTGAAAATTGTAGTGAGTGGATTTTCAACTTTAGAATTAACATACAGTCCTGTTGAAATAGTACCATATTAAGGAACTGAAATATATAATAAAGTATCAATAGATGGAAAGATGAGCCCTTTGCTGAGTATACATATTTGTCAAATAAAACATAACAAGTGATTTATGCATAGAAAAGCATAAATTCATATTTATCATTAATAAAATATGGCCTTATTTTATAATTCAAATGAAGTACAAATCTGTCATAGCAAAATTAGGAAGCATTTTCTAGTAGCTGGTACACATGCGCCCTATTTCAGTAGTGTATAAATGAAATTTATTTTGATGAGGAAAAATGATGTAAACATAAAATATATATGACCACTCTTTCCATCTCTTAAGACATCTTGAAATATTTAAAAAAGGATATCTGTGGCCTCAGAAGTTAAAATCATGAGTGAAAGGAAGAAAATATTTCTTCTTGGACCAATTAAATTTCATCGAATAGGGCCATCAATAGCAATTATTCTCATTCTATCAAATATCTACCAAATACAAGGATTAAAATCCTTGTATTTGAATCCTTTGTATTAAAATCCTTGTATTGAAACAAAGGATTCAATCATACGTTTTTATTAGAAACAAGATACTAGAGGAAAACAATCTGCAGGGTGTCCCCAAAGTTGCCATATGTAGGGAAAATGGGAAATTGTAGCTAAATGTTCCTTTATTTACAAAATATTCATTACAAAAATTTTCCTTTGTAGGAGACTTTTGGTACATCCTGTATATGTGTCCCTTTGTTTTCATTTAAGGTAATGAGTTTGACATCATTACCAAACATTTTGGCCTCAGGAAGAAATATCCCAAAAAGACCCCTACATTACTACATTTATTAATATAAGAACCAACTATAATAGTATGCACTCATGCAGGAGCGAACTCAAGACAATTTCTGCTAACAGAAGAGCAACCAGGTAAGTGGTGCACATGAGGAATCTGTTGTGCTTATTGTCATAATATTCCATTCAGCCACAAATTGCCAGCACATGATGCCCAAGTGTCTCCCTGAAATGCTTGATGGAGCCAAGCAAGTCAGGGAAACTACTTCTTCAGTTGGATGGTAAAGAAGCAATTAAATTTTTGGAAGATTGCTGTGAAATTTTGCTGGCAATGACATGTTCCTGAAATGTCGGTAGAAATGTCTGTAAATCACATTTTAGAAAATAACTTCCAACTTTAAATAATGGAGCAATCCAATATTTAAAGTTACTCTGAAGCAAGTATAACTTAAAGTTGAAAAAATAAGTTGGAAGACCCCAATAACCTGTTTTCCAAATTCTGTTTTAATTATTGAATATGGTTTAAAAGCAGGACACACTTATGGTAGAAATTCCAAAAGCAGGAATGAGAAATCTCAACTTCTGCCACTTTCCTTTTTGACTTAGAAACCTGATTAACTCCATAAGGCGTAAATGAAACTATGTGCAATATAATATGCAGAGGAAAAGTTGCTTAAATTTTGAATTTAAATAGGTCTTTATATAAACACAAACTTTTTTATTGAGACTAAATTCACGTAATGCTAAATTAGCCATTTTATAGTGAAGAATTCAATGACATTTAGTATATCCACAAGGTTGTGCAGTCACAACATCTAGCCCCAAAGCATTTCCATCACTCCAACATAAAACCCTATACCTAATTTGCAGTTAATCCTCAAGTTCCCCTCCCTCACCAGCACGTGGCAATTACCAATCTGCTTTCTTTTTCTATGGATTTACCTATTCTGAATATTTTATACAAATGAAATCATAAATATGTGACCTTTTGTGTCTATCTTCTTTCATGTAGTGAAACGTTTTCAAGGTTCATCCATGCTGTAGTATGTATCAGTACTTTATTCCTCTTTATGGATGAATAATATTTCATTGTAGGCATATACTACAATTTGTTTATCCATTCATCTGCTGATGGACATTTGGGCTGTTTCTACCTTCTAGCTGTTGTGAATGGTGTTGTTATGAATATTTGTGTACAAGTTTTTGTTGGAGTAGCTATTTTCAATTCTTTGGGGTAAACACCTAGCAGTAGAACTGCTGGATCATATGGTAATTCCATATTTAACTTTTTGAGAAACTGTCAAACTGTTTTTGACAGCAGCCGAACTACTTTATATTCCCATCAGCAATGTATAAGGGATCCAATAACTCACCATTGTCACCATTTTTTTAATTATAAACCCAAACTTTTGCTGTTTCAATTCAACAATGTGTACTGAAGAAATTAACTTACAGATAGCTGGTTATCGTTGGTCATGCCAAAATGTAATTAAAAATATTTCTATGCATATTGATATTTGTTCTTTCTTAGAATATACAGTAGTATTTAAATATTTTTTTGAAAAAGAAACAATGTCATTTGTAAATGAATGTGGGAAAATTCCAGAGCATATTCCTCCAACCTTCATAATTATCTGCAAAGAGTGGTTTGTGGCGCTTTCTCACACCCAAGCATAATGTTGACATGTAAAAATGATATAAAATAAGGAGAATTCTTCCATACTGCTAAACACTAGAGTACAAAAATAAAACAAACTGGCAAAGTTGGTGTTGTCTCTCCAGATCATTCCTTGAAAAAAGTTTTTAAATTGATCAGTGTTATTAATCCTCAATGGATACCTCTATTTGAGCTTGGATTTGTTCAAGCTTGGATTTGTTCAAGCTTGGATTCGTTTAAGGCCTTTTACAACATGTTGAGCACCATCATCTTCCATGTCCTGGCCATTACAGGGAAATGTAAAACATGAAATAATTTCAGCAAAGAGGATCATAGTGGTACAAGCATAAGAATTTCAGATTCAGAATTACAAAGGATAAGAAACATAGATGTGGAAAGGTTTTCTAGCTTGTAACTGCCGAAGTGGATTTTTAGCTTGCTACTTATTAACATAGGGCAGGTCCTCTTATCTGTTCAGGCTCCAATGCATTAGGACCCTTCTTGGGAGCTGCACTCATGAGCAGTTATATATAAAAATACATAATATTATAAAGGATGTTTTATATCCTATTAAATTTTTTCTAACTGGTAATAGCTTTATGTAATCCCCATTTCTGGCCCCACACAACAATCCCATAGAAGAATTAGGGTGATGATTGAATTTGGAAGGATGTTTAGCTATTTGAAAAGATACATTGCATTTGGAAAGATACATTAGCACTATGGCACATGGGTTATAAGAGGTACCTTAAACTCAGATTAGACTATATAAGAATTTCTTTATTCATTATGATATTAATGGCATCTCTATGTCTAAAACAGAATCTATTGAATGCTTCTTTCTGTCCTCTTCAACTCTTCCGTTTACCTCTTAAAATGGGCCCTTGGAGATTTCAGGATACTTATGGAGGCATATTCCACATGCTTTTGAGGCATATGTAATACTCAATATCCCCTTCAGGCTCTTCTCACACCCGAGGCTCAGTGGTCCATGATTTCCTGAGGACAAGAGCCTCCCTATTATCCTTTTCCCCTGGTTGAAAGACAGTATTATTAAACTAAAGTGAGGTTATAGGGAAGAAGTCATGATAAAGGCCTTAGGAAAGATGATAGTACTGAGTCAGGGATTTTTACTTTCCTCATATTTTTTCTAGGACTTTCCATAGCTGGAAGATGTTGAGATAAACTATTTCTACATCTGTTCTCATGAAGGTATGTACTCAAAATATCTAAGAAAATAGCAACCCTTTTTACTAATAAGTCCCCTCCAAAACAATTCTGGTGAGATCACTAGACATTTGACTATTTCTATACTCTCCAGCGAATTCAAGTAAAGAATGTGAATTTCGAAAATGTCAGGTACTTTCTCAAGTCAACTAAAATCTCATCTTGCAAATAGGTGTGAAAGTTAGTCTTTTAGGAGCAAAATAAAATTTTATTCCTTTTTCTTGCTCTTTTCTAGATAATGTCAATGCAACTACACACAAACTACAAACATAGTGTGTCAAAAGTATATTTGAGATTTCACTTATAAAAATTTGAATTCATTTTACCTCTGCTATTGTACAACAAACCATTTATTATGTTTTCTGAAAGACTGAAACGAAGGAAAACACATATGCATAATCACAAAATATTTCAAAAGCAGCATGTGATCAAGAATTGTATGAATTCTATTTGCTGTTTAAAATTGAATATTTATGGAAAATCAAATGCTGCATTAGTTGGCCTATAATGTTTCTTTCAGCTCCTTTTATATCAGCTGTTTTGCTTGTTTTTCTATTTGTAGAGTAGGCAAAAACTACTGCTAACTTCTATGAATGTAGAAAGTAGGTGACTGCAAGGCTGATCACCACAGTATTTTCAAAAATCTATTTTGAAAATAACACTGATAATGCCTCCGTCATGCGATTTTTTTTTTTAGAAAAGTCAATATCTGAACATACAGAGCCATGAACTATATATACACCCAGAGCACACATGGGTAAAACGACACCAAGAGAACTATATATCTACTCAAATGAAAATGTCATTGAGTTACCTAAAAGGACCTTTTCACAAATGAATAAATTATCTCCTGAGACAGTGAGGTCTCCAAAAGTCCCTGGAAGTTAAAGTGCAGAGATTTTATTACCAACTTCCCAGACATTTTACTCTGAGATATTGAACTATGAGATCTCTAAGGTCTCTAACAACTCTAAGAATTGGTGACTGTAGGAGTGAGTACATTAAGATTAATGATTCAGGATACTAGAAATACAATTTTTACGGTTTAATTTTTCACTACCCTTCTTAATCATATGAAAGCTGGCTTTCATCCATTTAGATGTACCAAAACTGCTCTTTTAGCTGATACCAATGATCTTGTTTAAAATTCAGTAGTTATTTCTCCACTCCATCCTCCTTGACCTTTCTGCTGCATTTGTTACTACTGATCATCCGTTCTTCCTGAAACCCACTCGCCTAGACATCCCCATTAATACATTCTCCTTGTTCTCCTTTGATCTTCGATGGATACTTCCAGGTTTTTTTCATTGGTTCATCTTCTTATACTGCTCCTCAGGTGTGTGTAACACACCCATGTGCTGTCCTTACATTATGCGCACTTTTCCCATTCACTCCGGCAGTCCTCTATGCTGATGTGTTGTTGGATTCCAAAACTTTAAATCCTACCCTGATTCACCATATGAGTTTTAATCATGTATTTTCAACTTCTTACTAAAAAAAATTCTGCCAGGTTATTCTGCCATGGCCTCAACTTCTACTTACCCCAATAAATCATTAATCAGATCACTTTCCTTTTTTTCAACTTCCTTTTCTAATAGGAGTACCACCCCTTATCTAGGAACCCCTGGAACAGTATTTGTCTCAGGTTTCTTCGTGCCCTACGGTGATGACTTATTGTATTTAGCCTCTTGTATATTTCCCTTCCTCTTCATTTCCCACTCCCACGATCTTAATCAGGCCGTTGTTGGCTAGCAGAGTCTGTTTACTTTCCGCCTCATGGCTAAGAGAATTTGTTCCCTTTCTACAGGCCCCTTTTCACTTTTTCTAAAACCAATCCTGGTCTGAGATGGAGAAATCAAAACCCCTCCAAACCTTACTCAGAGATTCTGTATACTGCATTATCCTAGGATCGATCTGCACATGGTTGATGACTTAGAGTCAGGTAGGGGAGGTTAATGCTGATTGAGAAGATTCAATCTGACAGTTGAGATGGAGTTTAAAACATGTGGTACTCTCTGGTACCAGACCAGGAAGTGGGTCAGGGGCTGGTCATGGGCAGGATAGAAGGAGAGAGTTAGAGATCCAGTAAAATACATAGTGCTCAAGGACTCTGAATCAGGGTGGTTCAGCACCAGGTAACAGCCCCATCTTCAAGACTGTCGTGCAGAACAGGGTTCCAAAGCCCTGGTGGGACAATGAGGAACACATGTCCAAGTCACAGTCCTGGGGAGAGGTATCCATGGATGTGTTGTTAAAAGCAAAAAGAAACAGAATTTTTTAAAAGAAGAGAAACAACTCAGGACAAAAGAGAGTCAAGAAAAAAAAAAAGATGATATTAAAAAAAAATCAGGTAAGAAAGATGTTAAGATGGGGAAGAAACAGTAACTCAATTTTTAAAACAAGGCTAGAGAAGCTGTAGTAGAGACTTGATACTGTTCCAGTGACTATTAGTTTGGAGAAGATAATAGCTAGTATTTATTAAATATTTACTCTCTGCCAAATACTGTGTATACATTATCTCATTTCATATCTAGACACTGTTGACTAGAGCACCTATATTTGGCCTGAACTTTTCACAGAATGGTTTCTGGAATCTGAGAGGGAGTGCCCTATAGTGAATTTCTCAAGAGAGAGCATCCCAAGAGATCCAGGAGGAAGCTGCTTGGACTTTTTATGACCTCACCTTAGAAGTCACAAGTTGTCACTTACACCACTCTCTATTGGTTGAAGTAATCACTTTCCTTTGTGGATTCATTCAAGGGGAAGGACAAATTTCCCATCTCTGAATAGAAGTGGCAAAGAATTTTTTAAAGGTGCCACAGTCTGTCCCCCAGCAACAAATTACTTACATTTCTCCAATATATAAAATATATTGACCTCTTTCTAAGGCTCTCTAAATGTGTCATCTCACTAACAGCATCAACTCAGGCTCAAAGTCCAGAATCTTCTCATGAGGTCCAGGTGCTATGGGTGCGATGTCACAGAGTTTTCAGTCTGAAGACTAGTGACATAAGAGGCAAGTTATCTGCCCATTGCATATCAGATACACAATAGTGGGAAAATCCTGCATTTGTGGGGCCCAGTGCATAATTAACATGCAGGGCCCTTTATTCAAATACTATTAGGAATGTCAAGATGGTGACAGCAGAGAATTAAGTTAAGCCCAAGGCCCTTCTAAGCAGGGAGCCCTGGGCAATTCCACAGTTCAAACACCCATGAGACTAGCCCTTCTCCTAACCAGAAAGTGAGAAAAGGAAAAAGAAAGAACAGCCAGCAGTCTATAACAATTGTGACATCCAGTTGAATCCACGTTGTTAGTTCCTTGTTTTGGCCTCAGAAGACTGACCTTCTGATAGTTGTTTTCCATGGCTCTTAGCCCTGTGCTCTGGGCCGCTGCTGCTGCTTTTTTTTTTTTTTTAGCAAAATACGTTTTATTTTTAAGTGGTCATGAAATAGTCACTGCATGTAGACTACACAGTGGACCATTAAACATGTCTCAAAAATCA
>RJWJ010024148.1:0-25101 GCA_004363605.1 Indri indri
ATAGGATGGTAAATTCTAAAATTTATGTGTAAATGCAAAGGACCAGCCTATATAGCCAGATATGAAGATTGATTACAAAGCTGCAGTAACTAAGACAATGTGGTATTAGTGCAAAAATAGACAATTAGATCATCAGAGCATGATGTGCAAACAGGCCAATGTATATAGCATCACTTGATTTGTGATAAACCTGACACTGCAATGTAATGAGAAAGGGATTGTTCTATAAATGTCCTGGAATCATCAAATATCCATATTTAAAAATGTATTATAAACTTATTCTCACATCATACTCAAAAATCAATTCCAAGCAGATTGCTGATGTAATGTAAAGGCAAAACAAACGTCAACAACAACATATCAGTAAGAAAACAGTAGACTACCTCTATGGCCTTGGTCAGGCAAAGCTTTTAGAAACAGAACACATCTACAGCAGCAAGGATAAAGAAAAAGTTTATACACGAACTTGCAGTTTAATTAGCAACTTCCGTTCATCAACAGATATCAGAAAGAGAATGAAATGTCAAGCCATGGTCTGGAAGAAAAGAAACATCTTACAAAAGTGATATGCAAATAAGCATATGTAATAGCATCCATCTCATTAATCATCAGTAAATGCAAATTAAAATCACAATTATGTATATCATATTCCCACTAGAGAGGCTGAAAATTAAAACATATCATAGTACCAGGGTTAGTGAGGATGTGGAACAGCTACAATTCTCAAACATTGGTGGTAAAGTGTGTAAATCAGTATGACTATTTCTGAAAACTTTTTAGCAGTATCTATATACAGTTGAATATACACACACCTATGACCAGCAATCCAACAGAAAAGTATACATAAATTCACCCAACATATGTACAAAAAATGTTCATTGGGACACTGTTATAATCTAAAATGAAAACAAACCAAAAGTCTATCAACAGTAGAATGCATAAATTGTGGCATTTGCATGCAATGAAATCCTAAAGAGTAATGAAAGTGAACTTCGTGCAAAAATACAGTTAAATCTCTAAAGCCAATGTTGAAGGAAAAAACACTCTTTTCGGTAATCCTCGCTTGGGTGAGGCAAAGTCATAAAATGTAACCAAAGTGTTTGTACTCTCATAATAGCCTGAAATTAAAAAAAAAAAAAAAACCCAGACCAAAAAAATGTAATGAATTCTATCTACATATTTCAAAAATAGATGCACTTAATCAATGGTTCTAGAACGTACAGTACTGGTTACCTTTGGACTTCCATGGGTGTCAACTGGGGAGGAACACAGAAGGGCCTCAGGAGGGCTGGCAATGTTCCATTCTTGTTTTGAGTTTGAGACGTCACAAGAGCACTCACTGCTAGAATGGAACTCTACGCTTACGATTTATGTCCCTTTCTGTGTGTATTTTATAGTTTTTATAAGGTATTCTTTAAAACTGTGGCCTTGTATTTGGGCCTCTTGTGACAATCTATCCTGTATTAATAAGTGCCATCATTGATTGAGCACTTGCTACATAGTGATGTTGGCACTAGGTGCTTTATTGCAAGTTTTCTTCTTTCAACTTTTGAGATAAAATTGCTGCTCTCACTGTGTAGATTTCATAAATGTGGAAGCCGATGCTCAGAGAGGTTAAGTGACTTACTCATGGCCATGGAAGTTCCATGGCCATGGCCATGGAAGAAAGAGCAGAACTTGACATCAAAAGCACCTTTCTGATTCCACCATACTGGCTCCCGTGTACTCCAGACCTTAGTATTCTTTAGGGATCCATTCAGAAGAGTGACCTCTGGGGGGGAGGTGGGGTAAGGGCAACATACATAACCTAAACGTCTGTACCCCCATAATATGCTGAAATAAAATAAATAAATAAAAAGAGTGACCTCCCACAACCAAATTAGGGTTTTGCAGGATGCAATCACGCTACCCCAACTGCAAAAAGGCAGACTGGTGTTTTCTCCACCAATGCCACATCCTCCACTCTTCCCATTCTTACCCACAAGCTTGTAGTCCTTGGTAGCTGAGACCCAAGTCTGGGGAGGTGACCCTCTGCCTGACATATCTTGTGTCTACATCTTCTGAACACATGGGCAATCTGGGGCAGAAAGGGCATGGGCTTTATTTAGACTGACTGACTAGTTGGATCGCCTTAAGCAAAACACTTTGCCTAAGTCTCATTTTCTGCATTTGTCAAAATGAGATGACTTAATTTTCCAGTGGAGGAAGAATGAGTTAATTCTCCTAGGACGTGGCAGGCATATAATCCATGGGAATCCCTTTTCTTTCTCCCCGGGGCCCTGCTATGTTCAATGTCTTATTTCTCCCTTGCCCTATACCCATCATACCCATTCGCCATCTTTATACACCCTGCTCTGTGCCCCAGGGGCTGGTCAGCATGAACTGCCTCAGCGGGCCCCTTGCCCTCTGCTCTTGGATTGGCAGGAGGTTAGTGGGTGGGAGACCAGTGAAGCCAGAGTATGTGTCTCCCCAGCTGGTTGCTTGTGGGGTCACTGTGGAACGGTCCGTCCCTGGAGCTGTGCTTGGCTCCTGCCAGGCCGTTACCATAGCTAGAACATGTGCTCCTCCTTCCTCCCTTTCTGGGCCTTCAAGGTGGTCAGTGCGCACGGCAGTCTCCAGCCCCAGGCTTCCCACTGCTCTCGTGACTTTCCTCTACCTGCCATGTCTCCTGAATATTCTCTCTCCTCACACTCCTCAGTGTCCACGTACCGTCTCTCTCTCACCGTGCAGGGTCCTCACCGACACAGCAGCTCACTCTGTCATTTGCTCTGGAATGCAACAAGCACCTTCCACATGAGATAACGGCCTGACCAGATGACAAGCAGCCAACTGAGAAAGAATCAGACACCGCTGTGGCTTTGGGCCTAAGGTAGAGGCAGGAGCTAAAAGACAGACACAGAGAGCAAACGTAAAATAAGCTCAGCATGCATACTCCTCACAGCTCTAAAATTCCCGTGAAACCAAAGGACTTGGGTCTGACCTCAGAGACAAAGGGCCATCACCCCAGGAAGCCCCTAAAGTCTGGTGTTTTACAGAATATGTGGCCATGAACTTCGCCCCTCCGACCACACTCTGGGGGACTTGTCAATGCCTCCACCAGCTGTAGCGAGGCTGTCTCCTTCGAGCCGCCTTCTCGGCTGCATTTCCTCACTAGCATGCCCAGAAGATGCTGAGAGGGCACTGGCCAGACAGCTCACAATCCAACCGTCCTCGCCAGGCGAGCCAGGCTGCTTTTCATTTGCTTTCTGGGAACAATCAGAATCATTACGTGAGAGGATCTCAGGAACAAAGGTGAGGGCTTGCGGCACTGTCAGCTCCCAGAGAGATAAGAACAAGGCCCATAGCACATTTCCCAGTTAAACAGGGGTGGAAATGGAAGTAGCACCTGCCTCTGTCCCGGCAGACAAGCTGGAAGGAAGTGGACTGTGTGTGTCCCAGATGACATGGTTGACTAAGCTCCAAGCCCGAGCAGTTCACACCAAGACGCGGGATGCCACAGGTGTGCAGATCACAAGAGCTGCTGTTTACGAGCATATTTGTACAGTCACTTTACCTGCATTGTCACTGATCCTCGAACCAGCTCAGGACTCAGGATCCCCTTACAGATGAAGGGACAGAATGGAGGCTCAGAGACAATAGTGATAGGAGCCAGGATGCCCATCCAGTGATTGGCAAAGACCAGATTTTAAGCCGGATCCGTCTGACCCCAGTCTGACCTACTGAATGAGCACTGGGCCAACTGCCTTCCACGAAGGCTATGTGGAGAAAGCAATTTGCCATTTAGCAAAGGCGGGCAGGGCCTAGCACGTCGGGAGCCAGCTCTGGCCTTCAGAATCAGCATAGGTTCTGCAAGAGGCTCAGCTGGCAGAATAGGGAAGTTGATGAACTGGGAAAACATCATTCCAGCAACCATGAATCACAGATAGCTCTGTGAAGTCATTCTGATCCCTTCAAATCCAAGCTCACACAGCTGGGAAGTCCAGAACCAAAAACCAGTCCAGAGTCCAGAAACCAGGTCTCGCTTATTTTATTGACATTCAGCGTTTGTCTAGCATTTGTCTCAGTACAAGAATACAGCTTCACTCTTTCTGAACCCCTTCCCCAGGAAGCCAGGCCTAGAACAAAGCAAGTGCCGACACGTCCCAGGCTCAGTGCTGACGCTTGCACATGTAAAGTAGTAATGCAACAGCTCTGCACTCGGGCTGCCCGGACAGCACATCTCTTCACCATGTGCTGTGATTCAAATGTTTGTCTCCCCCTCAAAATGCATATGTTGAAATCCTAACTCCCAAGGTGATGGTGTTAGGAAGTGTGGCCTTTGGGGGGTGATTAGGTCATGAGGAGAAGGGTCTCATGAATAGGATTAGTGTCCTTAATAAAGAGACCCAGAGATGATATAGAACCTCTTGCATTCTCCTGGATAGAGCTGGAACACATTCTACTAAGTATCCCAAGAATGGAAAAACAAGCACCACATGTACTCACCATCAAATTGGTATTAACTGATCAACACATAACTGCACATATAAGAATAACATGTATTGGATGTGGGGCAGGGGGGAGGGGGGAGGAGGAGATGGGTATATGCGTACACAAAGAGTGTGATGCGTGCCATCCGGGGGATGGACACGCTTGAAGCTAGGACTTGGGGGCGGGGGGCAAGGGCAACATATGTAACCTAAACATCTGTACCCTCATAATATGCTGAAAAAAAAAAGAAAAAGAAAAGAGACCCGGAGAGACCCCTTGCCCCTTCCACCATGTGAGGACACAGCAAGAAGGCGCCATCTATGAACCACAAAGGGGACACTTGCCAGACTCCAAATCTGCCAGCACCTCGATCTTGGACTTCCCAGACTTTAGAACTGTGAGAAATACATTTCTGTTGTCTATAAACCACCAAGTCTATGCTATTTTGTCATAGAGCAGCCCAAGCTGGGACATCATGCAAGCACACCTCTGAACTTCTCTGAGCCTCGTTTTCCTCATTGGCAACTGTGTACCAAAATAGCAGGAACAAATGAGACAAGATGATACAGGAAAAGCTCTGGCACAGAGAAAGATTCGCTAGCTTGCAGCAGTCATTATGATTACCAACCACAGAAGTCTCACAAAAAACAAAGAGATGGGTATTGTCACAAAAATATGAATGAAGCAGTGAGACTCAAAGAAGTGAAAAAGAATGTGCTCAAGACATCACTACCAGTAAGTGCCAGCAGTAGGATTGCAGCCCGGCCCTGGCCAAGTTCAATATACTTTCCTTCGCCCTGTCTTGCCCACCTTCCTACATGCCAGGATCAGGGCAGCAGCATCACCCCATCACCCATGCATCTTGTGGACCCCAGGGTGCCCTGCTGGTGGGACTTTTCCACCTCTGAGTCAGACCTCCAAGGGCCCTATCTGTAATGCATCTCCCACACTCCCTCCTTCTAGCTACTGTTTTGTTTTCCACCTCACATGGGCACCAAAACGGGATGACACCTAAGCACTAACGTCGGGAGAGTGAGGTGTGGAGGCCTGCCTGACTTCCAGCTCTTAAGGGCTATGGCTTAGGGCTTTTATAAGAGGATTTTAAGAATATTTTGGAAGCTAGAACCCCCATTTCTGGAAAAATACACACACATACATGCAGTCAGCAATTTGGCAAATAATTTTGGGAGGTTCTCAGCCACCTCTGAGGTCTATGAAGGGATTTGGGGGAAGGAATCCCTGCCCTGGGGGAGAATCCCAAAGTTCTTTAAAGCACTAATTAGCCTTAACTTAGCGGTCCCGTTGGCCTGATACACAGTTTACCTTCTCCAGAAGGAGGGGATGCTCCTTGGACAGCCAAGGGGAAGAGGCAGCCTCTGAGGAACAGCCCCTCCTCTGAGCAAACCGGGCACACCCGATGCCCTGCCTGGCTGAGGCAGCTCCAGGGCAGTAGCAACCCAGCCTGTCTCTGTGGTTAGTAGTGACCCTGTTGGCTCAGGTAGCCACAGCCACCATACGGGCGTGCAAGCAGATACTCACCAACCGCCCTGAGGCCACTGGAGAGAGGCAGCAGAAGTGGAGGCTGAGGGACCAGGTGGGCTGGCGACAGTGAAGGTCAGCACAGGTGCAGCGGCCGAGGCACAGCGGGCATACTCCCAGGGAAGGAGAGCCAGCTGCGGGACGGGAGCACATGCTAAGGAGTCAGACAGATAAGAACGCGTGAATCCCAGCACTATCTCTTACCAGCTTTGGGACCGTGCCTTTTTGAGTTTCAGTTTCCCTGTCTATAAATTTGGATAATAATTTCTACCTTGTACTGCTGATTTGAGAATAAGAGAGCATTTATATTTACAGGGTATAGAACAATCCCTGGAACATGATACCTAATCAATACGTGGTTGCTGATGTGGGTATGATACATGGGCATTCTCATTTCAAAGGAGTTTGGATGACTTGGAGAATGTTTGGGACTTCTTTGCCTATTTCAGGGATTCTGGTTGAACATCAGGATGTTAGAGCAAGGGATTGATGACAGAGGAGGGTTTGCTGTGCACGCCAGGTCGCCTGGCAGGAGAGAGGCCACTTGCAGGAGGTATGCCTCCCTCCGAGGTGGCTGATTGCAGAGAACTGCTTGGCTGATTGCTGCATTGAGACTGTGCACTGGACAGGGAAGCTCTGAAATAGTCTCTTTTCTCTGTTTTTGAGCTCTGATGAGCAGGTCTCCATCTGCTTGTGTCACCAAAGTGCATTGCTGTGTGCTTTTAAACTCTACATGCATGTGCCTGATATGGTTAGTGTGTCTGCATGAACCCAGGCGTGTGCCTATGTGTATATGTGTCTGCGTATATTTATTTTGGGTGTCGGTAAGTCTCAACGTGTTGGAGAATATTTTGTTTTCCCCTGAGTTTGGACACCTCTGAGTTGCCCCTGGCAACTGTATCTTAAACCTGCCAGCAACTGAGCTCTCCTGGGGTCACATTTGATTGCTCACCCTAAGTGATCCAGGCCTGGCTGTTGCTCCCACTTCCAGATCCCGGCCATTGGTTTTTGCAAATTTCTGTAGCTGGTGTTTCATTTCTGTTTTTGTTGTTTTAGAGCAGAAAGAATTTCTACTCTCTTTGGAGCTCAGTGCTCAATATCAAGTTCAGAGGTGACAGGATAAAATCTAAGGGGGTGAGCAGAGATTATAGACAAATGTTCCTTCTTCTTTTGTAGGAGGTGACTATTAGCTCACCTGATTTATCTGGAATAGGTTCACTTCTTTCATAAAAAATCTCTTCTGACTAAACACTGAGAGACTAAATAAATAAGGCAATGATTAAAGTTACTGGCACAGGAAAGTGTGACTTATCTGAAGTTTCTTGGTATGAAGGATGAGTATGATAAGAATGAGACATAATTTTGTGTATTCAAAACAGCTAATGGCATGAAATAAAAGAATGTCTTGGATATAAAAAATGTTACACTGGGAACAAAAGCATTATCTCTTTTATTGTGTCCATAGCAATGAAAGGTCAGTTAAAAATTTTTTGATCTTTTATTTCATCTTCTGTTGCCAAAGCTAAGAGCACAAAACAAGGCTTTAGTTTAGACATGGATGCGAATTCATGAGCATTACTTATGGGAGTGAAGGTTGCCTGAAAACGAGGGCAGGGGCATTTGATTAAGTGACCCTTAGCCTTGGAAGCAGAAAGTCACACGGAGACTGGAGTTATCCATTAGACACTGTCCATCTCTATTATTAAATAAAATATTTAATTATATTCAAAATATAATGATTAAATTTAGTATTTTAAAATATTTAATAACGTCTCTGTCATTTATTATTAAACGAGTGATTAGTAAATAAACCCCACATTCCTCTTGTCGTCATGGCCTTTGGGTCCAGTGGTCTTTTCTTCTTTAATATGTCCTGAGCTTTAAAGAAGATTTGAGAGCTTGAAAAGACAAATTTTAGGTAGGGAATTAGTTTCGCCTTGGCAAGATTTGGGGGTTTTTGAACTTAGAAACTGGGCAGCTTTTCTTAAGAAAATAGAGACCTTTGGGAAACCCTGCAGCTGCTCCTGCCCAGCTCCATCTGTCTGCTTAGTCGGGCAGAAGAACTAGGGTCATTCCCCTTTCAGTTCCTGGGAGATGAGATCTTGCTCATGGAAAGCAGCCTCCTTGGGTCAGCCCTGCTGAGGGTCGTTTTCCCCTTGAAGTCCCAGAAGTCAGACGGGCACTCTGCGATGTCAGAGGCGGGCTGGGCAGTATAGGCAGCTGGGGGCCAGACTCAGGCTGGTGATTCCGGGCCTGTGGGATGACTGAGCATGTGGGATGTCCACTGGGAAAAGGTACCCACAGGCCCCGTGAGGGCAATATTGGAAAGCCAAGCTGTGGGTCCTCTAAGAAGGACAATCCCTTAGCCCTGAGACCTAAGCACTGGGAAGCGACTTATCTCACATCAGAGTGAATATAGAGTTGGGAGAAGAAACAAAGTCAGCTGACAGTTAAAAGGATGTTCACTCTACCAGGCCATGGGGACACTTCTCTATGTATCATGGCACAATTCTCAAGTCTTCCAAGAACTTAGCATTTCAAAGAAAATTGTTATGATAACCAAAACGTAGAACTACTGCTCAGCCTGTCTCTCACCCGTCCCCTGCTTGATGTGAGGGGACTCTGGATGTCACTGGGGGAGAAGGGCATGCCCCCACCTCCAGGCATATCTGAGACCCGCTTGGTGAGAGGAGTTTCCCTCGTGCCGTCCATGCCGTGGGGACAGAATTCAATTGGCGACCTCAGCTTGCCCAGAAATGAGCAGACAGCATTTCTCCATCCCAGAGAATAAGAGCGTAGGGAGCAAAGACAAGATTTATTATTAAACAACTTTAATCCAAATGCTGATTATTATTTGCAGTGTCTGAAGGCACAAAATATACCTAAAATGTATGGAATAGTCTAAACAGAGTTATAAATCCAAAGAGCAAAGCATGAAAAAAAGATACATTCTGAGCTGACACAGAAATCTGAGTTGGGAAGATTTTTTTTTTTTCCTAGAGAACTTACTTGAATATCAATCATTTCCCCTCACACCAAGGGTAGAAAATTTAAAAAAAATAACATAAACGTGAAGAATAATACCATGAAGCATTGAGGATTTCTATAAGCAGAATACTTTCCTCTAGAAGATGCTGTCTCTCTCTCTTTCTCTCTCTCTCTCTCTCTCTCTCTCTCTCTGTCACTCACACACACACACACACACACACACACAGAGTCTCAAACTCCATCTCTTTCTTTCTTCTCCCTGGCACCCATTCTAAGCAAAGCCATCCGAGAAGACAACGTGCTATACCCCAGAAGACAGGTCATCTCAAGGGAAAACAAAGCAGACTTAGGTGTGAGATAAGGCAATGAAACCAGAGTTTGATTAAAAAAATAGAGAGATATATATGAAGAATTGACCATCCAGGGCAGGGCCCCCAAAGTGCTGATGGAAAACAAAGCCTGCTCTTTTTTGGGGTGATGGCAGACCACCAGGCACACCTGGCTCCAAGCTCCACACGTTATGATTGGTAAGACGTCAATGGATTGCCTCAGTAGCACGAACATCAGGCCATTCTCAGCATCCAGAGACAAATAACATAATTATAAACACTCTCTTCCCCAGGGTGCTTTTAGCTGACTGTGTGATGTGGCCATTCTTACTGCTCAATCACGTCGCTCAGGACTTTAGGAAAGAAATCAATCCTGGGCTAGTTATCACCCTCATAAATACCTCTCTCAAGTAACTGTACAAGGTGGTAGGAGCGGCGATCAATAGGGCTTTGTATTTCTCCACGACCACACACCAGGCTCTCAGCTCCCTGAGTGCTGCTGGGGGTGGAGGTGGGAGCCCCAGAGCGTCTGCCAGCAAGGGTTGCATGCTCCACCCCGAGAGAATCACTTTTGCCTTTAGGAGAGTAACGGAAGTGATACAACTCAGATTCCTCCAGTTCCACTCCTGATGGCTGTTTCCTGGCTCTACAGTTTAGTCGCCCCAGAAAGGGCACTAGCCAAAGGTGGGGCTGTCAGGTTGTCCTAACCTTACGACACTGGGTTTCCCGGCAGGTCTACCAGCACAGGGATAGGCCTGGGAATCGCAGAGGATATAGGATCTCTCAGTGGAGAAGGTCCTCACTTGGGGGCCAGATCGCTGCTTGAGGACTCCTGGTCTGCAGAACTTGGTAAAATGTGGAGAGAGGGTTTGCGGGGGGCTGTCTGGCAGAACGCCTGCAGGATTCTCAGCCCAGAGACACGCCTTTGCTTTTGGAGCCACAAGCAACTTCCCTGGGGGATGGGGGTGGGAGTTACCTGTTTCACATCACACAAAGTCATGTTTCTCTCCTAAGGGCCAAGGCCTTTTCCTACCTGAACAAGCAGTGTCCCCTTTCTCTCCCCATCGACTAGGCCACTCGACTGGGACAACTCCCCTAACTCCTTCCAACAAGATCCTTTCACTTGAAACAGCAACACCTTTACTTCTGCATCTGTGACCACACTTTTCTCTCTCACTCGGGACCACGGGCCCAAATCCAAGGGAAGAGTCTTCCCCTAGCTGGCTTCTTGTCCCACGGCCACACTGGACCACACGACCAGCCACACCTCACACCTCTCTGTCCCACGGACCTTCCACCAGGCCGAGCCCACCTCTGCCCAGCCTCCCTGAGGCAGTGATGGGGCCTTTCCTCCTCCCCTTTATTCTATCGCTTGTTGATTCTTCTAATTTGGGAAAGAAAGTAAAAAACGAGCCAACAGGATGACACCAGATCACACTGGCCCTCAGAGACTGTTACCTCAATATGGGCAGCTTCTCTCAGGCCCATGGGGCAGGTGCGCGCTACAGTACACTGTGACACACAGTGAGGTCACCGTCTTGTCCCGGATTGCCCAGGACTGTCCAGGACACCTCTGCAGTCCCAGGCTACCAGGAGCAGCTGATCACCCTCCAGCACAGCGACCCAACCGGCCAGCCCACGCCGGCGCCAGACTCACTCTTTATCTATCTGAGTGGACCAAGGAGAATGGCGGGGCCAGGAGCCAAGGAAGGAGCCAGGACGCCGTGGGACAAGGCAGCAGACGGCATGTGGGGCTCATCTTCCTTCTCCCTCAGCGGGAAGGGGCTCCTTATGTGGTCGCCCTTCCTGCCCTCAGAAAGGCCCGGGAACGGGGGCTCCTTTGGCACTTCAGAATGATCACAAGTAATTTGCCTTTTTATTCATATAGAACAAAATTTACAAAGTCATTCATACAGTTTTTGTGATTTTTTTTACTGACTTCGAAAATTGGGAATATTCAAAATACACTTTTACCCCACTCCATTCTGTCATTATTTACACATATGTACAAGAAAAATGAAAGAGTCTGTGTGTGTGTGTGTGTGTGTGTGTGTGTGTGTGGTCTGTGTTGTCATTTTCTTGTATTAAAAAGCTCTGCTGGTCGGGTGGGTGGGCGGGCGGGCGGGAGGGCAGGCGGCGCGGTCAGATGGAGGTGCCGTGGGAGGTGTCCAGAGCCTCTGGAAGGACGCCTCCAGGCACGGGCTGGAAGGATATGGGGATGGGGGTCTTCACCGGGCTCTGCCGGAACAGCCCCCCGTTGGGCGACCTGTGTTTGCACTGCATGGAGGGCATGGTGGCCGAGCTGCTCAGCGGCAGCGGCAGGTTGCTGCCGGGCCCTGACGAGAGTGTCCGGCTTGCGGCATGGCTGCTCTGCTCCGGCAGGAAGGTGCTGACCGACAGCTGGGTGTTCTGGTACTCCCGCGTTGGCTCCAAGGCCTGGCTGGGGGCCAGGCCCCCCATCTCCAGGGCCGAGAGCTCGATGGACGCAGGGGAAATCTGCTTGTGGGCAATGTCTTCATCCATCAGGCTGTTCATGCGCCGGTGGACCTGCTCCAGATTCACCTCTTTGTCCTGGAGAGAGAGCACGCAGAGGTCAGGTCAACCTCGAATGGCGGGCCCAGGCTGGCTTGCCACAAACTCCGGCTGTCTGAAGCCCCCAGGCCTGTTCAGCCTGTGGGACTGTGGGTGAGCATCCTGAATCCCCCCAATGCTCCCGCCTCCCCTCAATGGCACGCCTAGCTCGCAGTTGTTTGGGGAAGCCACAGGCTAGGACCTAACCCCCGTAGCAAAGGCCCTACCAGCAGGCCTGGCTGCATCCTGCCTCCGCACACCCTGAGGTGACCTTTAGGACAAGATGCTTTGAAGAGCTGGCAGAAACAGAAGGGGAAAAAAGAGTCCCATGGGACTACAGGGACTGGGCCTTGAGCCCCTGGCATGCTCTGTGCGTTAGCTCTTTGAGTCACAAGTCTGAAAAGACTCGGGGTGATCATTCCCGCCTTCCACAAAAGGAGGTTTGGGTTCAGGAAGGTCTGGTGACCTCCTGAGAGTGACAAGCCCCAGAGTGTTAGAGGCAGCCCAGGAGCCTGGAGCAGGGGTGAGTCCTGCCTCACCTGTGACCATCCCTCCATACAAGGAAGGGGACATGTCCCTATCTGGAAGCTAATGGGGCATGGGTGTCAGGGTGGGGAATGAAGAAAGGGACTTCCCCAGGTCAGCTGACTCCTGTGTCATGGGGGTTTGAGGCTGCCTGAGTGGGTGATCATCAGACCCCACCCTACCTCACCATGATAGGTGGCATCACAGGAAATTGTTTGCTTTGTTCATTTATTTATTTGCTTAAGAAAGAAAATAAAACAGAATGTTCCTTCCAAATACTTTATGATTTGCCTACAATGTCAGACTAAATCAAGAAGGAAGATGTCATCTCCTTCCTTGGTTTTCCCCCAGTGAGGTGGGACATAGGACCAGGTGCCCAGAAGAGGAGCCGTGTAAGCTCCTGGTGAGGCTGAAGCTGCAGTCCTGCTGTAGGAAGCGTGGCTGCCGCCATGCCCGGCATGGGGATGCCCGCAGCTCACCCTTCCCTCAGGTCAGACTCCAAGACAAATATAGTGTCAAAGCTCAGCCCTAAGACGCAACCCCATAGGCAGTCTGATGTTGATATCACATATTGGAGAAAGGAACCTACCCCGTAAACCATGTAAGGGAATGAAAAATACCAAGAAATTTAGAAGCCCTGAATATGATTTCATAAGGAAAAGAAAGAACCATGTGAGTTCAAGGGCCGTTCCAGTGACTGCTTTGAGCTCCTATGCGGCTGGTGGGAGAGGATTTTCCCTAGGAGGAGGTCACCTGAATGATGGCCATGAGTCCCCCAGATGAAGGCACCAGCCACAGGGCTCACCCCCGTGAAGGCTGAACACAGAGTTTCTCAGGCAAGAAGGTGAAGTGCTCTGCAATTCACACCTTGGCACAGCGCCCCCCAGCATGGAGAAGGTGGGACCACTGTTCTCTCCACACCTTTCTGAGTTCATGGCTGGCGCACAGAGCTTGGTTTCTGGAGGAACACCTGCCGTCATTCCCAGGAAGTTTCCCAGGACAAGAAAACTGACAGCACCCATGAGACAATGGAGAACTCATTCTGGGCAGGAGGACATCTGAGCACAGGAGAGCCAGCTGCACTGAGGGAGGAGCAGACTATGGGATGTGGCTCTGTGTCACAGGTGGGGCGGACAGCAGGAACCACTGGCACAGCCTCAGAGGCAGAGCCAAGATCCCAGTGACCTGAAGCCCCACACAAGCAGGGCTCAGCCCACTGGTGCTGGGAGCCCCTCTCTGAGTTGAGGGCACCTCTGGGTGGCAAGTGTCAGGGGTGAAATTGAGGGAAGTGGCTGGAGAATACCACGCCTCTACTCTGGGTGGCTCAATATCGTTCACACAATGCTTTCACTGGCTCCTTCGAAAGTCTATAAAATATGTAACAAACCAGATTCAAGTTCTTTTCCTAATTACCTTACGCCACGGTTAAGCCAGCTCTGGGTAACTTCGCCCCTTTTTGTGTGCTTTATATGTTTTCATTTTTGCATGTGAAACTATTTTTACTAGTGTTTTATAACTATTATATTGGGCATTAGCAGCTTGGACTTCTTCCTAAAGAAGGCTGTAGTTTATTTGCTTTTAGGGAATTACTATTCCTGCAGGGTAACAGTTTGGCAGGTGACCTGCCTACCTAGCCAAGAAACAGAATCATGACCCAAACAAGGGCGGCAGGATTAAATCTGAACCCTGAACAAAGAGAAAAAGAGACAGAAAACGGCTGGTGCTTCACCTGTTCCAGAAGCAGTGCCCCCTCAAACTTTCTTGTCCACGGCCATGTCTTGGTGCCCAGGTCCTAGGTTTCTGGACAAGCCCTGACACCTGTCCGTCACCAAGCCTGAATTCCCAGCCTCCTCAGCTGCTATGAGCCCTGATACAGCTCTTCATCTCCAACAGCCAGAGTCAGTGCCACAACCATTCTGGTAAATATTTGTATCTACAAGGGCATTTTCATTTCAAAGTGTATGAAAGGCCAAAGGCTGGTACCAGAGACCCTGGAAGCCGGAGAAGTCCAGAGAGAACTTCAGATACTTTTTAGGGTTTAATAATATAACCTTCCCTTCTCTTTGCAGCCAGCAAAGCTTGGAGAAGCCTGGACAAGCCAGGCATCCTCAGCGGCAGACTGTCATTTCCATGGAAGGAAAACTTACGAGCAGGTGTTCTTGGGGCTCATTGGAAGAACTAGTTAGTTGTATAACCTTGCCTTTTCCTCACTTCTACCTTCCCTGTAAGATGTTAAGGACCTATTTAGGGATGGAAAGAAATAAAGATTAAGAGTGGACTAGTTCGAAGTGGGGAACGAGGGTCTTGGTTGCAGCTACACTCACTCTGGATTCTGGCAGGTAGAAGAGAGCGCCTGGCCTTTTGTTAAGAGCCAATCGAGTGCTGGGCCAGGACAGGTGTTCAGCAGCTGCTCCTCATTTTGCCAGAATTTGGAGAGAGGCGAAGGTTAACGTCCTCTCCACGAAGGCCACAGGGAGGCAGGAAGTTGAAAGTGGGGGCCAGAGAAAGGAACCCTTCCTACCTAATGCCGGGGAAACAAACATATGGAAAGGTTCTCAAAGACGGACCAGTGAAAGTCCTCTGAAGGAAACTGTGAGCAAGGGTGGTCTCTGCGCTGGACACCTTCGCCACTCAGGTGCAGGGGACAGGAGGCTGAGGGTGGTGGGCTGCAAGTGGAAGGGCACAGGCGCCAGGCTGAACACGTGCAGCTGGAAGGAGTGACTCAGGTGATACCAAAGCATGTCGAATGGGACGTGTGTGGAGACAGCCAGTTACCTTCGAGTCGGTATTTCTACAGGAAGAGCTTGAATAAACCGTTTCTTTAACCCATGTATTGGTTTTCCTTGCTTCCAATAAAGAACAGATGAAGCAGCTCCAAGGACTGCAAAGCCATGCAGTGCCAGTCAAGTCCTGACTGCAGTGACTCATTAGCCTTTAACCTCTCCATGTCAGGACGCACAGAAAATGTCCACGCCAAATGAACAAACTTTCCAGGGAGAGCTTCCCACCCGAATGACTGCCAAGAATTCTATCCTCCCCATAGCAGTGGGACCTTGTTCTATTCAAATTCCATTACTCCTGGTAGCTGTAACACTAACACGAACCCAGGGAGAAGGTGCCATCACGAGCCTCCTCTGTTAACTGTTTAACTGGACAAGAAAATTAGTAGAATTATGGCAAATACTTCCCTATCTGTTCTGGAAGAACAACGCAGCCTGATGCTAAGTCTCCCAAGGTGTGCTCTTGGCTCCCTGCTCCTGCTGCTGCCTATGGGGGCCAGAGGTGAGATGCAGGGGACGGGAGAAGATCGCCTTGTTTGGAAGCCCTGGAAGCACGGTCTTCTTTTATAGGCCGAGGCCATAGATTTAGCGCACATAAAATGATGTCTAGCTGCACCTCTGCGAGTCCAGCCAGGGAAAGAGGCAGGAGTAATTGGCCTACTCAAGGAAAGAGGCAGGAGCGATTTGAGTTATTATCTATCTTTTAGGCAAAATGCTGTGTTCTATTATGTTATGCAAATTCAAATAATGGGCTTTCTTTTACTGTGAACTACATCAGTTTACAGCCTCATTATCCCCAGGTTCAGCATTCAGCCAAGTAATGACAGCTGTGGAAAAGAGACCTGGAAACTTATTGCTACCTTCATTAATTTACCGTAGGTAACTGACCTAGTCAAACATCCCTGAATATGACATAAAATTCACTGACTACCCACAAATCCGGCTGCATTCCAGCTCTGCGTTTCTTGCCCCATGTTAAACATGATGACACATGCACCAGCAGAGGTTACTGGGGAACCTCTCCCAGGCATTCTCTTGCAGAGAGATAAAGTTCTGTAATTAAGCCTCTGTTCACCAACGTGGAAATAATACAGTGTATTGGAAAACGGTAATTAACTAAACTATCATCTCTGTAACAGCCTGTGACACGTGGGACTCATTAGAACTGACTTTGTTTGGAGTCCAACAGCTCCTACTTCAAGTCGGGCAGGAACAAAACTAGAGATGAGAGACTTCCCACCTGATGGGGACGGCTGTTGGCAGCATTCTCCTGTTACCACTGAGATCAACCAGGTGGTAAATGAGACCCAACGGCTGGGAGAGATGCCACCAACATGATCTTCTTAAATGATGCTCCAAATACTTGCCCAACCCCAACGGGCTGGGCTGGGAGTCTGAGCGCAATGGCCAGGTGAGAGCAAAGGAGCCGGACACTAAGTCAGTGCAGAGATCTAGGGAGAGGGTGGACCGTTTCCCAAAGCAGCAGGAGAAAGAGTTCTGCTCAGCTCAATCACAGACTGCATAAGAGGGGGACCAACACCACCTCATCTCATAGGTGGGAGCAGCAGATGTACAGAGTGAGCTAAGGCTAGGGCTAAAGTGACTAGCTCAAGGTCACACGATACCACAGTAAGTGGAGCATCAGGACCAGAGCTCACATCTCCCAGGCTCCAAAACCTGGGCTCTTTCCCACTATGCCAATGTGTCAAGGAATCCATCCTCCCCCCACCACAGGGCCCTCATGCTGTTCAAATTCCATTACTCCCAGTAGCTTCTCACCTCGGAAGGTTGGTGAAATCAGTGGTTTTCCTCCTTGGGAGGATATCAGAAGTGCAAGTGGAGATTTTAGAAATTATATAGCCCATATCTCCCTAATTTGACCCTTTGGGACCCAAGCAAATGTACTTCTAAGAGGCTCCAGAATTAATCACCTCTGATGTGCAGCCAGAATTGAAAGCCATTGATCCAGCTGCAATGATTACACAACAGTTTAACATTAATAACGTTTTCTTTATCGAAGCCCAGACTGGTTCATTCATTCAATAAATACTTTTGAGCTCCTACTACCAGATGAACTAATGTTCTTGGTAAAGCATCCATCTTGGTCCCTGGCACACAGAAGGTGCTCAATACTTCAATTATATTCATCACCCCTTAACGAGAGCTTCCACTGTTGGGAAGAGTAGGCAAATTGATGGCAAAGCAGAGGTGAGGAGACTCAGGCAGCCTCGATGCAGAGACAGGCAGGTAAACAATTACCACCATATGGAATCACACCTGGCCAGGAGGCAGCCGGCGGCGGCAGGCTGGGGTGGCTTTGCCAGTGAGCTGCTTTTGAGATGGACAGTGGTGTATGATAAATGTTCAGTGCCTTCTTACCGGAAGGCCCTGGGCCGAGGGGTGAGACACGCATGCTCACTACCCTCACCCTCCTGCCAAGCCGTCCGATCTCGGCAGCTCAGCTGTCAGGCCAGACCCAGTTTCCGCACGAGAGAGAGACTGCAGTTCAGAGCATGCAAATGTCTAGCCAGCAGCCAGGAGCCTGGCCCAGGGAAGAACACTGTGTCACACCCTTCGTTCCCCAAACCCTCTGGAAAACGCTATGTAGGAACACGCTTGGTGGAAAGCCCGGTGCCCTGGCCCTTTGACGAGCCTGCATCTGGGAGGCAGTGGGTGAACAGAGTAGACACATCATTCGCAGCCCCGCTCTGCCCTTGCCACTCCGAGTCCCCTTTCTCCATGGGTAGGGACACCTTCTTTGAATGTTGTTGAAGAGGGACAAGAAGATAACATGCGATTGCCCAGCTCAGGGAAGGAGGCCTAAGCTGCGCTCTGCCTCCCCGTGTTCCTCAGGGCCTTGGGCGGGAGTAGCCCCTGGGCTACCATTAACCAAGCAATCCCTGGGCCAGATACCTCCTTAAGTCACTTTACACACCTTCCCTTGTTGAATCCACTGTGCCATACTGTTGGGTTGGCGTAAATGAAGAGGGAGAAAGTGCAGGAGAGAAAAATCTTTATATGCAGTTGAAGAAGGTGTCGATGGAATAGAGACAAGAAAAGGTGTGGAGTGTGGGGGCCCGGGTCCACTCTTTCATGGAGAGCAGTGTCTGGGGCCCAGATGCTGGCCCACGGCCCAGAGCGGAGAGGCCTCCTGGCCACACTGGCCTCTATCGGCTCCTGTCTGAAATGGACACCGAGCCAGGGGAGGGCAGGCAAGGCAGGAAGCAACAAGAATTCTAAGCTCCCGGCCCAGTGACGGATGATTCACCCCTCACTCCTCATGCCATCTCCCATTTGTGCTGTTCTCATCTTTATTTCATGAATATTTTATTCTCAGAGCAATGGCTCCACATCCCCCATAAATCTAGCGGGTGGCTCTTTACTGCACACGCAGAGCTTGGTGTGCTCACCTGCACTGGGTAACGACATAATCGTCTGGTTCTCCAGAAAAAATATGAGTTCAAATCCACATGAATATTAAGGGGTTGAATGCACATTACTACTCTTCCTCAAGTAGGTGTCTAAACTCTGAAGACATCCCAGCGTGAGCCATTAAACACAACTTGGCTCCACCCTAAGACAGGTTTTCTTGGCTCTTAAGAAATACGGCCAGTGCCCCAAAATGTAGCATTCTAAGATCAACCAGACATTCTCACCTAATTGCAAATGCTTCTCCATAAAACACAGGCAACCAGTAACACCAAGCAGTTCTGGATTAAATGCCATCATCATTTTTTGAAGGTTTTAAAGATGTGCTTCTGAAATACGGATGTTTCACCCCCTTTCCTGGTTCCTATTCCCTACATGATTAGGTCCAAACTCCTTGGCCTGGCATTTAAGCCCTTTGGAGTAGGTCCTGTCCGCTTCTCCAGCCGCCTCTGCCAGCATCTCCTTCCACACTCCAGCCCCCAGGGCTCCAGGAGGTGTGATGACTTTGTTTACCCCCAATGCTGCTCACCCCGCCCGAAATGCAACTTCTGATCGATCTCATCTCCAGCTCAAGGATTTTTACCAATCCTTCAACATTCAATCCCAACAGCCCTAAGTCCCAAGAAGTCCTCACTAAGCAGCACCCCAACCCCTCTGACCCCACCATGCCTTGGCTGGGGGGAGACCTCTGGACACCAAGCTCTCTGTCCTTGAGGAGGTGAGTTCTTGGAGGGTGGGCCTGGGTCCCCGCAGGAATGCTTATTAAAGGAAGCAGGGGAAGGAGGGAGGGAGAAATTTCATTTGAAAACCAGAAACCCACACAGACAGGAAAAAGATGGAATATCTCCCTGCAACCCTGCTTAGCAACACCCAAAAGGGCTGGAGGACAGGGGACCACTGTGCTTTTCCGACCTGCCCCTCCAGGCATCGCCATTCCCGTCTGGAAGCAGGCTGGTGGCCGGGGCAGGAATCCCACATTGTGAAAGTAAGATCAACGTGTTTATCCTCTCATACCCGAGATCTTGGACTTACGCAGAAGATGGAAGAAAGGACGGGATGTTTCATTGGCCAAGAAGGAGCTGTTCCTCCCAGCTGGGTCATCTCCTGGTCCCCTGTCTCTCTTTCTCTCTTTCACCTCTGCCTTCCTGTCCATGTCTCTCCAACAATCTCTCTCTCTTTCTCTCTCTCTCATACACACACACACACACACACACCATGACAATTAACTCTGAGTGGTCCAGGCTGAAACTCTCACTAAGGGTTCTGAGGGACGTGACTACAAAGCAGACAAGAACTTCTAATCCAAAGGACAACTCCCTGCGTGAGGCTCACGGAGGATGTGCTACAGGCTAAGGCTGAGCCTGTACCCCCAGGCTCCCATCCTGCCCACACCTGCCCAGGATAGCACCTTAGTGACAGTGCGATACTCATCTACCTGGAGACCCTACCCTGCTCCTCGGACCCAAGGGGCATTTGCATGGAGGAAGTCAGGCCAAAGACTTATGGAAATAAACAAACCTCTAAATAAACAACGTGGGAAGCAGGTGCAACATGGGTCATCTAGTGGGCCTGTTTCTCCCGTCCCACCTGTCCTCCCTGGTCCTACGGGGTGGCTCTGGGACCACCATGCTCTGGCTGTGCGCTGATGCCTCTGTGCATATAGTCCTGGGTGGTGACAAGCAGGGCAGGGTGCCCTGGCCATGGCATAGAGGGGGCTGCCGTGATGAGTGGGCTGGAGAGGGGAGATGCTTGTGGCCCTTCCTTAACTACTCGTCAGCATAATTCACTGTCCCTCCTGGTGACTTCTTTGTACAAAATTTTCCAGTAGCCAAAAAAGTTTAGGGCAGAATCATCAACTGTTCCTTTCAGTAGGGTTCCCTCAAATTTCTTCCTTCTCTCCTGAGCTACAGGGGTGACAGGAGAGCCACCAAGGCTGTGGTAGATCCCAGCCTCACCTTCCCGTACATGGAGGAACACAGAAGGCAGGAGAGGAAGACGGACGTCCCAGGAACATTTCAGATGCGCCGAGTCAAGCACTGCCCTCCTCCCGGGAAAAGAAAGTGTAACTGCAGAGAGCCCACTGCCTGGGGAGTCAGACCGGAGCGAGGGTGTCCTCCCTCACTGTCATGACCCCCAACCCACCAGGAACCACCACAGATTGAAGAACGAGGGTGTGGCCTGGCCAGAGATGGTGGCCACGTGGGTCCATCCTCTACTGACCCCCTACCGCTGAAACCGTTTCATGAACTGCCATGTGTTACCTGGGCCTCCAGCAAAGACGAAAACAAAACAGAAGTGATTTTGGATTTGATGCTGGTTGCTTTCCTGCTTCCAGTTTGAGACTGACATCTGTTTGCACCAACAGGAGAGGTGCAATTTTAGATGTCGCTGAGGTATATATGGCAGGAAGTGACAGCCCTACACGCGGTGTGGCTGAGATGGTGCCTCTGTGCAGCTTTCTGCCGGTAGAGAATCATCCCCAAATGACACTCCTTGCCACCCTCCCTTGGGAGAAAGAGACCTTGGTGAAGGCTTTAAGAAAAAAAAATATGAGCTTGAAGAAGAACAAAATCCCAACGAGAAGGAAGCTTCGAGGGCCAGATCAGCCCGCGGTTGGTGCACACCCAGGGGAGGAAGGTACCAGAGCCTGGAGTCTGGACAAAGCAACAGTGTACCCCAAGCTAGGTGAGCCCAGGAGGGACGTGGGCAAGGCTGGGCCCTGCAAGGAAGAGGGAGAGAGGGAAGGAGGGATGGGGACCCCTCTACACGTGGGAGAGCAGCGCCCACGGCCCTTGGTGAGAAGTCAAAGAGAATCGGGAAGGAAGAAGGAATGGGGCTCCTCTCTTACCCTACAGGTGGTCTCTCCAGGTCAGGGTGGAGGCACATGGGCGGGGCAGGGTGGGGAAGGGCTCTCTGGCGCTGCCCACGCTGTATCTGCTCTACAGATAAATACAGGACTTTAGTGGCCATGGCTGGCACCTCAGCACTTTGTTCAAGCATGAAAACATCCACCACATTTTTTCTCCTGCTTCAAACACAAAATAACATCATAACACAATGCCCCAATATCAAAACTGCTGTCTTCAGACAAGATGACTCAAGTAAACACTAACTGGGAAAAAACTGCCCTCCAAACGGCCCAGTGTGAGTCTCCTGCCTCTAAGCTGCAGAAAGGAGAGGCAGGACCCAGGCTACAGACCTCTTTGGGGGTCTCCTGGTGGCACCGGTTGCTGTTCCACCACAACTCCAGGGCAGCCACCAGGCAGGCCAGGAGGAGGCCGATGGCCAGGATGCAGAAGACCCCGGCGAAGCTGTGCAGCTTGAGGGATTTGCCATCGGCCTGGGCGCTGGTGTGGCTGGTGAGGTCACAGCGGCCCGTGTGCGGCCACCACTTCTGCTTGAGCACATCCAGGTCCCCTGTGTCCTGCAGCTCCAGGATCCTGCAAGACACAATCCAGGTGAGCTACAGCCACTGGCCTCGTCAGCTCAGCCGTGGAGCCCTGGCCCTGCCCTGCCCGGCTGGCCCCACCATGGGCGACACCGAACCGTCCCAGCAGCTTTCTGCCTCGGCTCCTCCCCTCCCCCTCCCACTCCCAGTGCTCATCCTGGAGCATCAGGTTTTGCCACCCGCCTCCTCAACAGCCCCCTGCCCTCCCTCACACCCCACAGAAAAGCACATAAGGCCCATCACAGGGATTCTGTGGCAAGAGCTCAGGAAAAAACCAGGAAAGACAGAAATGATGGAGGCAAACACTCAGACTGTGTATTTAGGATGTTCATGATGGCAAAAATGCTTTCTTTCAAACTTCAGTAACTGACTATATTCTAAGTCTCTCTCCCTAGGATTAACCAAATCACTCATTCATTCATTGGATTTGAGGAGCTTCTGCACTGTGCCAAGTGCGATGTTCAATACTGCAGAGCTTGTGGTCCAGAGATGTAAATGCCGACTCTAAAAATTATTAGAGCAATCAATGTGCAGACAGAAGCTGTGATAAATACAGCAAAATGAAAGCAGAGGTTCTAGGAGATGGCACCTTGGGGAGGGTGGTGTAGACGGGGGGATTAGGGGAGACCTCACTGAGGATGTGACAGGTAAGTGGAAATGTGCAGGTTGATTCATCATAAAATCTCTCACTGGTCTAGCGTGTTCTAAGTGCTAGGAAATATCCTACATCCTTAGAAAATAGTGTCAAATCCTCATGCCCACCCTTTGAGATGCTTATTTCTATCTTCCCACTTTTGCAGAGCTAGAAAACAAGGCCAAGAGAGGTGAAATATCTTGCAGAACCACTCTGAGGATGGCGGGGACGGCATTCAACTAGGGGAGGAGGGAGCTTACAGGGACTGAAACCCTGTGCGAGGGTCTCGTCCAGGGCAGAGCTCAGCGTGCTGAAGAAGCCGCAGTGTGGCTGGCGAGGCCGCAGAGTGTCTGTGAGGAGGAGCACGGTATGAGGCGAAGACGGTGAGGCAGGACGAGCCCAGAACGTGGGCTCCGGAGGGCAAGTGGGGAGTGTGGGTTTCATACGGCACACAATGGTGGGACAACTCCTGCTGCTCACATACTCCCCGCGGTGGTTTTCTTCTGTTGGGGCATCTTGGGGTCTTCACAGTGAGCCAGTGGGAGCTGGTAGCACCCAGACTCCAAACCTCTTCCATTTGGGGAGTGGAGCTCTTAAATCCTGGTCCGTGGTGATATATTCACCTAGTGACATCTGTAGCGACCTCTTTAACCCGCTGAGTACGCACAGTTAGAGGCAGTTCTGCGTAGCCAGGAGAAGCGCACGGACAGCTGCATGGCTGAACAGCACCCGCCCTGCACCTGCCATGTAGACCAGTTGTGACCACAGGCTTGAGGCTCGGCTATTCTCATGCATGAGCCTGCGTCTGGTGGAGACAAAGGGTCACAGCCCCGAGGGGGGTCCCCTGACCTGTCAGCACTGTGGACCCAGCAGGCATGGCCTGCCTCTTCCTGGCTGAGAATGGCCTGGTTTAGTGCAAAGATCCGGCTTTGGGAGCTCCAGACCTCAGCTGTGTCTCCCTGGACCAAGGACTCGCCCCTGCTAAACCTCGGCACTCTCACCTTTGCAGCACAGGCCGCCGGTCCCTCAGGACAGGGGCTGCGCGTTACTCTCTGTGCTTTCCCCTGAGCAAGCACAGTGGCTGGCACCACTGAGGCTATCGATAGATGTCTGTTGTGTCAATAAATGCATGAATGTATTAACTGAATAATGAAAACTTAACAAAAATGGCTGTGGTGAGATATTGATACGATGGCCACTAAGTGCTCAGGGCACTGATCGTCATGAAAGAGGTAGAACGTGGCTGTGCATGCAGAGACCTGGTGGTTGAGATCAGTGTATGATTTACGGCGCATTGCGTGGGTTTGGGTCATGTTTAGAATGCTCCTGAGCACCAGAGATCGCTCACATGCCACGTTGCATGGTTAAGTGCGCAGCTGCAGTGTGGCACCTCCTCTCGTGGCTCAGAGCATGTCGGGGAAGCTGCATGTCTGTACGTCCACTGGCCTTAATCAGCCGTTGCTGGTGGGGTGAGTAGGTTGGGCCTTCTGGCACCAGGGCCTCTGAGAGCACCAGCAGTTGAATGACTAGCAGACAAACAGCAGAGCTCGGTGTTTATGGATATCAGCCTAAATTCAGGCTGGGAACCTCTCCATGTTAGCTCTCTCATCACTAAAATGTGACGCTATAATAAATGCACCTACCTCACAAGATTATTAGGGCAAAATGAGAAGAGGGAACACACACAGACCATTAGCTCAAGATCAGGCGGGTAATAGGAGCTCCATAAAAGTGGGTGAGCAGTTGCACAGTCTGATGGCCATACAGGCCGGCAGCCCCGTCAGGCCAGCGTGGACATGAGCAACTGTGTATTGAGAACACAGTAGGGACTGATCATTTTACACTGTTTGAATCCTCATAACAGCCTGCAAAGTGGTTCTCATTAAGTCTATTTTACGTCTTGAAGACCCAAGGCTCAGACTCTAGATGACTTGCCCAGAGTTGCAATTAGAAGGTGGCAACGCTGATCGTCAGAGCTGGGTTGTTCTGACCCAAGTGGACATGCTTTTTCCAGAACAGCAGGCTGTTCTCCGAGGGTCAGGCTCTGGCCTAGGGGATGGTGAGGCTCCAGCCACACCATGACTTGTGGGGTCGGATCCCCACCCCTCTGCTCCTTAGGCCACTCGTGCACAACATCAGGCGGGCTGCCTAATTTTACTGACTGTCTCTTCTTCCTGCTCCCCACAATCGATGCATTTATTATGCCCAATCTTATTCCACAAATAACAGGAAAACAGCATAAAACAAAAACAAACAAAAAAGGAAATTTGAATATGGAAGTGACAGAGGAAAGATAAACAAGTCACGGGTACAAAATGACTTTGAGAATGAGGCTACGCCAATGCACACACTAATGTTTCATACTCCTGCTTTATGAGTAAGCCAGAG
>RJWJ010024149.1:0-25099 GCA_004363605.1 Indri indri
CGAGAAAGAAAGCCTTCAAAAGACCAAAGTGGTCATGTCAGAGACTTGGGGATAAACTTCAAAAGGTTCTGACTGGTCCAAGATGAAAAAATTTAAGTGTCAATATGAATAATAATTACAATGGACTAAAACAAATGAACTGCATTTTAAGTTCAGTACAACAAAAACAAGAAAATAATTGGTCACCTTTGAAGAGCACTATGAGACCAATTTGTTTTAAAAACTCATAAAGGGAAAGGAATATTTATCCTGCTCTTCCTGTATGGAACTATACTTCAGGATAACCAAATAATTGAAGAAGGGAAGTCTACTTGTATAGTTTTCCAGCTAATAAATGAAGGAATGGTAGGAATCTAATAATATTTTGCAGGCTTTAATGAAGTAAGGGATCTAGGCACTGATCATCGATAGCTACTAACATCACAAAGAGACAACCAGACATCGCATGCCACATCGACTTTTCTACCCTTCTCCGAAACCTAGCACGAGCGCCAAAGTCCCAGCTGTCACCTTCTCCTTTAATACTGAAAAATAATGACAAGGCCAGGTGCTGAGGCAGCTTGGTACTGATTTTGATTTACAATTTTATTCTGTGCAAGTTAAACTAGACAGCCAACAGAGTGCAAGGCACTTTCCACTTTTGGTAGTAAGTAGATAGCAAATTTCATGCTGCGGTTCAGTTCAACACTGTCATGTTCAGACACTTTCCGCTAGCCCCCAAAGCACTTGTTGCTGGAAGTCTGTTTGAATGCCACTCTTCTCCTGTACAACTGCTACTTGCTTTTTGATCTACACTAAAGGGCAGAAGACCATGTGTACTAAGCATAGTCTCCTTCTTGTCATAAAAATTTACATGGCTTGCCTACGCAAGAATTTCTTTTTTATTTATTTATTTTTTTGAGACTAGGTCTTGCTCTGTTGCTCAGGTGAGAGTGCAGCGGTGTCATCGTAGCTCAGTGTAAACTCAAACTCCTGGGCTCAATCAATTCTCTTGCCTCAGCCTCTCAGGTAGCTAGCACTACAGATACATGCCACTACACCTGGCTAATTTTATTTTTTTTGTAGAGATGGGGTATCACCATTGCCCAGGCTGGTCTAGAACTCTTAGCCTCAACTTATTCTCCCGCCCTGGCCTCCCCAAGTGCTAGGATTACAGGCGTGAGCCACTGCACCCAGCCCACACAGGAATGTCTAATCTTTCAGGCAGCAGTGGCGGGGGTCAATTCACCTATTTTCATAGGCTCAAAACACAGGTAGAGATTTAAGCAAGTTGATAGATTTGCTGGTAGAAAGAGTCTTAGACTATAAAGGAAGGCCATAAGCAAAGTGTAAGGATGGGGAAGGGGAGTGGTTAGAGGTTTGCAGAAGTAAGCTATGAAATAATCACCTTGCAGACTGGTGCGTGGATTTACTGAGATAACATAGTGGGAACGTCAGACAGCACCAAGGGCTCCACTGATATTTGTGATAATAAATTTAAAGTAAACCAATCATATTTTATGGTATCCTTTAGTCATGTTCACCTGTGCCGGTATAGGAATGGACAAAGCCAAGCTTTGGTGTTAACCAGGACCAAGATTCTTGTAATTAAAGTATGGTGGAGGGAATGAGGGGAAAAGAAATTGAGAAATGCACCACAGTGATTATAATGATGGATTATAAAAAGCAAGCAGGGTAAGAAAGGAAGTATGGATATAAGGGGGGTGTTTGGGCCCCCTGGTAGGGTTTAAAAATTTGTTGGACCAAACGTGGTGGTGTGTGCCTGTAATTCTAGCTGTTCAGGAGACTGAGGCAGGAGGATTACTTGATCCCAGGAGACTAGCCTGGGCAACATAGTGAGACTCTGTTAAAAAAAAAAAAAAAAAAAGGAACTGGGGGAATAAAAAAAAGAAAAACAGAAAAAACATGGTACAAAGATGGGAGGTGGTAGTCAAAGAGTAGGATGCTTGCAATTGAGATTGTGGAAGGCGGTTATGGTTATTGCCAATAGCTAGGCAAGAACGAATGATCTTTTAAAGTAAGAAGCAAGGTATTGGATTGGTTGGATTGACTAATGATAGAGAAATCATTAAGAATGATAAAAGGAGTTGAAGCAGAGAAAAAGAGTGAGTCAAATCCTAAAATCTTCAATGAAAAAAGACAAAGCTCATTGATGACTGCAAAAGGGCAGGGGGTAGTTTAATATTGTAATTCAAAGGAGCTAGAGTTTATAAGAAAGGACAGTAGCTCAGAAGGGGTGAGGAGGAACAGGAAGAATATCTACCTGTCCTCTCAGCCCTGTGGTATGTGATGTATGGAAGAAAAAAGCCATTACTGAAAAGGGTTGCAAAGAAAGCAGCATCCTCAAAGGAGGGCCAGGTGTCGGTGAGAACTCTACAGCATCACCCAAATCACAGCCTAAAGTTCACCAAGTCAAGCATAAAGATTATTTCATTCCCACTGCCAGAAAAACAGTATTGTTATGCTCACATTTAATGAGCCAGTTTTACTTAGCTACTTCCAAAAATAACATTGCAAAATTTGCAGTCTTTATTTACCTTCCTGTTGCAATTGAGCCAAGAAAAGTGCAAGGTATGTATCTGATATTAATTCTGGACCCGTCAAGAGAGAATTCAAGTTAAACCACTGTAAAAAAAATTGTCAATATTTTAGTGTGCATTATAGATAATAAGGACGTTTCACATGTTAAGAATAGATATATCCCATCTAAACTTAGTAAGATTGTCTAAACACTGGAAATATGCCAGGTTGAGATTTTCTTTAAAGTAGCTGGATAATGTGATTTAAAAAACTGAAATTAAATGTTAGATTTATTACTGTTAAATGCTTTTTTAAAAACAAAAGTTTGCTTTAAGCCATAAACTTTAAATCTCCCCAAAAGAATAGAAACTAAGTCAACACTCTGAAGTGTCTTTATTAATATCTATAATTAAATCTCTTTTAAAGTCCAACATAACTCCAGTAACATCTATCATATTATGTGGAAGAAAAAAGACAACTACATAAAGTTTTCTCACTACTGATAATTTTGGTCAAAAACTCCAATTGTGAGAAAATCAGACATTCCAGGGAGAGAATTTATAATTATCAACTCATTTTTAAAAAGTCACTAAAACCACCATCACATAACATCTTTTATCACTACCTCACAGGAATCCTAATTTACCCCACAAGATACAAAGAGTTTCAAAAGTTACTGTCAATATCATAACCAACTACTTTTTCTGGATTTTGACATTCTGGATAATACTTTTTCCAGTCATCTCTTTTATTATATAGGGATCTCAAACAGAAAGAGTCTATAATGAAAAATATAATTTTAAACAAAAATATAAATTAAAACCAAAGACAATAAACCGAGTTTCACATCTGTATTTGTCAAAGATGAAGTAGTAAGAAAACTCAATTTTGAAGAAAATTTTAAAAACCTCTCAAAATAATAAGCAAGACATTCCTTTGTAAATCAATACAAAGGAAAGCCTAGAATCTAAGTCTTCAGACCTTTAAAATCCAGTTCTTACTTTATACAGAAAGTAAAGAATACTGGATCATAAATTCTTAAAGGTTTAAATAAAACCCACAGTTTAAATAATCTTGGCAGTGTCCTGCCCTGGTTTTTCCCAAGGGCCGATTCCCATTCGGGTCAGTCTCTACCGTAAGCCTCTACACCACACCTCTTCACTCGCTCTTAGCTCCTCAGGAAGAACTTTAAGAAATGATCGTTTAGGATGAAGCTGTTTATAGGTGGCTGACTTAAAAGATAACAGCAAGGTTTTTGTTTTTGAATTATCTTTTATTGATTTAATTCAATGTACTCTTTCTTGACTTCATTTTCTTTTTTGCTTTTTATTTACTTATTTTATTTTTTAAAACAGCTTTATTGAGGTGTAATTGACGTGCAATACCCTGAACTAATATTTAAAGTGTATAACTTGAAATGTTTTAGCATTTGTTGTAAACCTATAAAACCATCACTACAACCAAGACAGTGAACACCTTCATCACTGCCAGGTTTCCTATGCCCCTCTGCAGACCTCCCCTGTCACTGACTCTTTGCCCTCCCCATCTTCAAGCAATCACTGGTTGATCCACTTTCTGTCATTATAGACTAGTCTGAATTTTTCTAGACTTTTATATAAATGGAACCACACAGTATGTAGTATTTTGCGTCTGGCTTCTTCTTTCACCATAATTATTTTGAGATTCATCCATGATGCTACCTGTACCAATAGTTTATTCCTTTTTATTGTATTAGTTGATTTTCAATAACCCTCTTCCAAACATTCAAAATTCTAATAAAAAGGACTTTAAATGATTCTGTTTCTTAAAAAAGCTTGCTCAGAACACATTCCATGTTTTTCTAAGAACAGAAGTTATTTTATGCACATGTATGTATTACACGGCACTTGGGAATCATGTGAATAATCTTGCTACACAAAAACCAACATGGTTGAATGCTTTTATTCATGTTTGATACTGTTTCAGGCTTTTTGACAGTACTATAATAAATGTATTAGGTTATTAAGTACGGAATGTCCAATTTCCTTAAGTACTAAGTTTGAGAGTTGATATCTCTGACATTTCTCTTTCACACTTCCTTTCTTTATTATTGTGAAGGCACATCCTCATTCTTTCAAATGCATGTTTTGGCTTGTGATTATCTTTCAAAAATTTTTTTTAGAGCAATTTTTGTGAAACCATGGATAAGTCAAAAATTTGTGTTATGGCCAGGTGCAGTGCCTCATGCCTGTAATCCTAGCACTCTAGGAGGCCAAGGCAGGAGGATCACTTGAGGTCAGGAGTTCAAGACCAGCCTGAGCAAGAGCGAGATCCCATCTTCTCCATTAAAAATAGAAAAAATTAGCCGGGCAACTAAAAACAAAAACAAAAAATTAGCCGGGTATTGTGGTGAATGCCTATAGTCCCAGCTACTCAGAAGGCTGAGGCAGGAGGACAGATTGAGCCTAGGAGTTTGAGGTTGCCGTGAGCTAGGCTGATGCCATGGCACTCTAGCAGGGGCAACAACAAATTCATGTTATTTTGGAATATGAGTTCTGTTCTAGAACCAATGCAATGCAGACAGCTCGAAATATCAATGAAGTGTTTGGGAAGAATGTGGCTAATGAACGCACAGTATATTGACAGTTTAGAAAGTTCCATTCCTGGTGATTTTAATCTTGAAAATGAGCCATGTGGGTGACCTGAGACCAAGGTGGATAATGATGAGCTGAAAGCTGTAGTGGAAGCGCATTCATGTCAACCTACAGGGGAATTAGCAGCAAGGTTTGACATTACCATTAATATTCCAACAATATTGGACCATTTGAAACAAATGGACAAGGTAAAGAAGCTGGATAGACAGGGACTGCATGAATTAAACAATCATCAGAAAAGAAATCATCTCAAAGCTTGCCTTTCTTTGCTGTCACGACATAAAGGCAAACCATTTCTATACCATATTGTTATGTGTGATGAAAAAAGGATTCTTTTTGACAATTGCAAGCGTTTGGCTCGTGGTTGGATAAAGATGAAGTGCCAAAACACAGTCCCAAGCCAATGGTGTCTGTTTGGTGGTCCAGCACTGGTACTATCTGCTACAGCTTCATGAAATCTGGTCAATCAATTACACTGGATGTCTACTGCAACCAATTGGACAAAATGATGAGGATACTTGAAATTAAGCAGCCAGGATTGGTCAATAAAGACAGGCCAATCCTCTTGCAAGACAATGTTTGACCACACATCACACAATGTTGCTCAAACTACAGAAGCTGGACTTGGAAACTCTCTGTCATCCACCATATTCACCAGACCTTGAACCGACTACCACTTCTTGCAGGCTTTGGTCCACTTCCTTTGTAAGAACAAGGAAAAATATTCAATTTTCAACAAGCTGTGGAAAACGCCTTTGACAATGTCATCATCACTCGTTCTCTAGGCTATTTCGCTGCTGGCATATGCAAGCTACCGTTAAGATGGCAAAACAGTGTTGATAGCTCAGGCGCATACTTTGATAAATTGTACTGCTTCTTGTTTGAGATATAATAAACTAAACTTGTGAAGCGAAATCAGACATTTCATATTTAATGACCTAATAATAATTAACCGACAGAACATATTCATCAGATGAAAACCCATTTAAAAGTAATATTTGTATAGTCTTAAATAGAGTTTTTCTTATGATACAGTTTAATTGTATATGGTTGTCACAAATAAATCTATAAGAGAAACTGATATTACCTTTTAAAATAGTAAATTTCTATCTACCATAATCGAAACCATGCCACACACACATTACTGGTCAGTTCTCTCTTTCAAAGGTATCAATCCCTTACATTTTAGTTTTAAATGGAGTGCAGAATGAGAAAAAAGACAGGGAAGGAAGAGAAATATTACCTGTTTTCCTAATTTTCTAACTGTAAACCAGTGTTCTTTATAATTGCATATAAATGATCTTTCATTTCTAGAAAAAAATACATACACAATATTAAGTTGAAATATTGAGTTCAAATTCATTTAGTCTACTAGCAAGTATTACATAAAATTGGTGATAATTTAAAGATTATGTTTACAGTTAAGTATTGCTGATTTTTAAAAAAATTAAACAATTTTATGAGCCCCTCCGCAGTAGCCTAGTGATGCTGTGCCGAAATGACAGCCTCACTACCACTCAAGGGTCAGCTCTGACACCACAGACGCTGGGGTGTCAGGAAGGCTCAGAGGGTAGATGCTCATGGACATCATCACAAAGGGAAATAGGGGCCAGGCATGGTGGCTCACGCCTGTAATCCTAGCACTTTGGGAGGTCAAGGCCAGAGGATTGCTTGAGGCCAGGAGTTTGAGATCTACTTTTATCTCCACGAAAAATAAAAAGTAAAAAAATTGCCAGGTGTTGTGCGCACCTGTAGTCCTAGCTACCTGGGAGGCTGAGGCAGGAGGATGACAGGAGCCCAGGAGTTTGGGCTTGCAGTGAGCCATGATGACGCCACTGCTCTCATGCCCTGGCAACGAAGTGAGATTCTGTCTCATTCAAAAAAAAAAAAGGTAAAATATGGAAGTCTGAGGGAATAAAACAGAAATAAGGACTATCAAAACAAAAGCATCCAAAATATACTTCTCTTCTTTAAGAAAGCATAACTTTAAAAATGAAGTTTAGGAAAAGAAATGTAAGAAATACAAAATAAAATCTTACATAGGATCAATCCTGAGCCTCTGATACTCTGGGCTGTTGAACAGGATTAGTTCTAAACCCCAAACTTTCAAGGCATTGCTTATAACCTGTTAAAAAAAATAGCAACTTTTTATGAGCTAAGCCATTCAATTCCAAATTTAAGTAGTATAGCCATGTTAGTTATGTAAACAATCATACTTCACGTATAAATTTCTCTAGAAGGGTATGGTCTTAAAAAAGTATGTACGTACAGATATATCACTAAATCCGTAAATAACATACACATATATATTAAAAGTGCTTCTTATACTAGGTTTCTGAGATGTTCCAGAGCACCACACAATTCCTAGATAAAACTGCCTCAAAAATGCAGATGTGTATTCTATCCAGTAAGCACTATTTTTAAAACTAGTCCACTACATGTATCTGATAATTTGGCTTCTGTGAATGCTGCTTTAGAAAAGTTACATTCGACTCCCTACCTGCAATGTCAATAGCCACATGTCTATTAAAGTAAGTTCGCCCTGGGGATTCAGACAGAAAGTTTCACATATTTTAGACTTCTCTGGTCATAGGTTTGTAATTTGTAGAAAAGAAACAAAAGGCAAACCTGATTATTTCAAACTATCTGAGAAAAAAGAGAAATTTCTGAAAATTCACCGTCTACCCTCCAAGGTAGCCAACAAAGCAGCAAGTGAACCAGGTATTAGCACAGACAAAATGTGAACGCACTGCAGTGGGCAAACGTGAACCGGCACCAGGAGCAGCACAGCACAAACGGGACACGGCAAGGGCTGCGCCCACTCTGACCTCCAGTCCCAGCCCTGCAGTGGCCATTACCTGTCAACAGTGGCACAACGAAGCACGAAGCACTGCGTGAAAATGCTGGTAGATGAGGAGGGTAGTAAAAGGGAAATATAAACAAAGATATTTATAGAAATAGGTTCCTCAGGAGAGGTTCTGAGAGAACTCTAAATACATCTCACAGTATTAGAAACAGAACTAAAGATCCACAGATAAAAGAACTCACAAGTACATATAATACAACTGTAGAATTCAAAGGGAGCTATAATTAAAAAAAAAAATCAAAAGCCACAAACCACAATAAAGGAATACAATCCTGGTAGGCTGATTTAAATGGAAGGTAGCAAGATATTGCATTTTCTCAAATTTACCCAAGAGATGTAAGTTTGACATATTGTGACTTTAGAATTAATGTTATTAGCATCCAAATATAAATTAAATAATCTCTCAAAAAGTAATTTTTAAAAGCCCTCTAAAATGAAAATTCTACAATCCTAATTTTCATCTATATAAAAATCTAGTACTCTAGAGCAGTGGTCCCCAATCTTTTTGGCACCAGGGACCAGTTTCATGGAAGGCAGTTTTTCCACAGACCACGGGTGGGGGAGTGGGCTGTCGTGGGTCAGGGAGTGGAGGGGTGCGGAGCTCAGGCAGTGATGCCAGGTCCGTTTCCTAACAGGCCACAGACCAGTACCGGGTCGCGGCCCAGGGGTTGGGAACTGCAGTTCTAGAGTACAATTTTATACTTTCGTAGACATAATCTACTGGAAGAACTTCTGAAGGTCACATCATTACAGTGGCTACATAAACAACGCTTAGTATATGCTGGTTACTACTCACCTGAATAGAGAAAAACCCGCTGTCATCCATATTTCCAGAAGGCTGCTGTTCATTTTGATAGGTAGTTGAAGCAGGAGTGGGAGTGGGGAGAAAGGAGGATGAAAACTGTCATTAGTGTGCATATTTAAAAGATCACCTTGTGCATTCCCATTTACAAAGTCAAGAGCAGAGTCATAATTTACCAGTCAGATCCTTATAGAAAGAATGGCTCACTCTTTTTAAAATAGTACCCGCGATTTTTAAAAAATGTGACTTAGTGAGTTTAAGAGCAGTACCTGTAAAAATGTGCGATAGTCTTCACTAGTAACTCCTCCTTCTGCCATTCTCATCCTCTCTTCTTCATCTAGCTGATGTGCAATTGAAGATAATTCCACTGGGCTAAAATATTCTCCTTGCAACAGATTATTCAGGCAGTGTTGAGCACAAAGGGAGCCTTCTTGCTAATATTTCCAAAATAAAAAATTCAAATGTGATTTATTAAACAGATTTGTCAGTATCTTCCCCTAAAATTTTAATCATTAACTTTTAACATAGTCAAACTGAACCTTTTTAGTTTTAGAGAAGCATAATTAACATGGGTACATGTATTTTATAATTCTACCATTAATGAAACTACAATTGCTTAGTTGTATGATCAAAAACTTAAGAATGATTTATTTTAAACAAACGTTATCATCAAATATATCAAATATCTTATTTACCTAAAAACTACTACATAAAACATTTAGCCTCCCTCATTTTCAGTACCTAAAATAAATACCTCTTTGGAGATTCCATAGCAAATTACTTACGCTGAAAGGGAATTTTAATCCATAGAACATTTATTCTTTTTTTTAAAGCAAGGTCTCACTCACTCTGTTGCCCAGGCTAGAGTGCAGTGGCCTCACTGTAGCTCACTACAACCTCAAACTCCTGGGCTCAAGTGATCCTCCTGCCTCAGCCTCCCAGGTAGCTGGGATCACAGGCGTGCATCACCACACCCAGCTAATTTTTCTATTTTTTGTAGAGATGGGGTCTCATTCTTGCTCAGGCTGGTCTCAAACTCCTGGCCTCAAGCAATCCTCCCATCTTGGCCTCCTAAAGTGCTAGTATTACAGGCGTGAGCCACTGTGCCCAGCCTTAGAACATTTATTCTTTTAACAAGACAATCTCTACTCAATCTAAATGCTTGTTCACGGAATTTCAAATCTCAAGAATTGATACAGGTGAGAAAAATTCTGTTCCGTGTTAAGACTTATAGTTGTAGAGCTGAAGTTCTCTCTTCAGGGAACTCTATAGATAATGTACATACAGTACAGTGCAATGAGCAGAATAGACCCAAAACAACCCTATAGCAGCTCACTCCTGGACAAGCCAGCAAGAGGGACTGCATCTCAGCTCCCCAAGGGATCACTGGTTTCCTTCTCACGGGAAGTGGGTACAACTTTCCATGGGCCCAGAGTCTTCAGGTGCTGGACAGCTGGCTTTGTCACATAACTGGCATCCTGATTCCAAATCCAGGCCGCCTGGCCCTGATTAGCCTGCTTGTCACTCTCCTCGCCCCAACAATGTTGCCTTCCCATGCTGCTCTTTAAGAAGGTAGACTCACAGATGGATGGGACCCCTCCCTGTGAACACAGACCCCAGGTTTGCCTCTCTGTGAGATGAAGACAGAAAGGAGAACATTTCCTTCTTCTGCTAACCTTGGTCCTCTAAGTTCTCTCTTTCCCCAATAAGGTCTATTCCTCAACCCAACCTATCTGACATCATGCAATTTACTCTGAGCTATGTCACATGGTAGATAGTGACCCTAGAGAGCACCACCTTGCAAGACAGATATTTTTCCTAATGAATCAATTTTCTAGGAACAAAATTCAGCTGCTGAAAGAGATACAAGGTGTATGTATATAATAGAACAGGAAGGCAGCACTGAAGACAGCCTGAGTCCAAGACAAGGGGCTGAGGTAAGTTTATCTGCACAGTTTGGTAAGAAATTAATAGCTTGGAGCTAGAGAACCTACTATCCCTCGAGTCGCAGCCATAAGAGTGAGAGACATTTTTGTTTCCACCTTTTTCCTCCTACTGTATTTCTACTACCAGAGAGCAACTCCTACTGAATAATATAATGTGAATTGAAGGGACATATAGATGTTCTACTTATATTCTATAGAAAAATGGCAAGACAAACAAGCATCTCACAAGAGGATAGCCAAATGGCTACATAGAACACAAAAAGGTGTTCAACTTCATTAGTTGTTAGGCAAATGTAATTTAAAACCGCAATGTGTTACTACTACGAACTCTTCAGAATGGTTAACATGTTGGAGAGGATTAGAGACGAACCTTAACATACACATACCCTGTGATCTAGGAATTCCATTCCACTACTAGGCACATAATGCAAACAGCAAAAATGCAAGCACAGCTTCATCAAAAGACACGTATAAGAATGTTTACATAATAGAAGCACTACTTATAATAGCCCCCAAACTGGACACTAGCCAAATGGATAGTCTGGATCACAATAGAATGGAAATCACAAAAGAATACTATACAACGAGAATGAATTAACCACAACTATCTGGAACAATATGGATGAATTTCTCAAAAAATGTTTAACAAGACAGACTCATAAGAGTATACACTGTATGGTTCTATTCACAGAAGCTCAAAAACAGGCAAAACTAATCTATGATGACAGAATTCAGGATGGTGGTTACCTTTGGTAGGAATGGGGGTGGAAAGTTAGCACCTGGACAAAGGCCTAAAGGGGGCTTATAGTATGCAGGTAAATCTTCTGTTACTTGATCTCAGTGTTGTTTACATGTGTACTCACACTTTGTGAGAATTCATCAAGCTGTACTCTTTTTTTAAAGTAATTCATTTATTTTATTTTTCATTTTTTTAACAGACTGGGTCTTACTATGTTGTCAGGGCTGGCCTAGAACTGCTAGGTTTAAGCAATCCTTCTGCCTTGGACTCCCAAGTAGCTGGGACTACAGGTGTGCACCACTGCACCTGCACTGAGCTGTACTCTTATGATTTGTGTCCTCCTCTATGTGTAATACTTAATAAAAAAACAATCTAAACAACAAGAAAAAGCATCTACTAAGATACAGCTATTCCCACACATCAAGAGTTCCCAATATGGTGACCAGACATTGGATTTTCTGGCAACAGTCCTAACATAAATTTTCTGTCCTGCTGTCAGGCTACATGCCTCAGTTTGGGGTTTGCAAACTATGGTCACCATACTTAGTATCATATTATAGAAATAGTGACATCCAAATATTTGATAAAAATTTCTCTCTATAAAAAATAGCTTTAAATTATGAAAAATAAACACTTGAGAAATCAAACCTTGTCCAAGTAAAACCATATTGCTATCGGAACCATCAAGTTTTGTCCTTCTAATATGATTTAATGGAAGGAAAGAACAAACTGTTCAGTCCAAATGCAAAAACCACTAAGTCACAAGATGGATCAAATTATACAGGGACCAATAAAATTGTACAATCACCCCCACCTAAGAGTATGCATTTTCCTGCCCCATCCCCACCCCGAATTATCCCCAGCCACCTTTTTTTTTTTTTTTTGAAACAGAGTCTTACTCTGTTGCTCAGGGCAGAGTGCTCAGGGTAGGTAGGGTAGCTCACAACAAACTCAAACTCCTAGGCTCAAGTGATCCTCCTGCCTTAGGCTCCTGAGTACTGGGACTACCGGTACACACTGGCTAATTTTTTCTATTTTTGTTTTTTAGTAGAGGCAGGGTCTCACTCTTGTTCAGGCTGGTCTTGAACTCTTGACCTCAAGTGATCCTCCCGCCTCAGCCTTCCAGAGTGTTAGGATTATAGGCGTGAGCCACCTCGCCCGGCCTCAGCCACCTCTTTCTCATCAAGCTTTAACCAAAGTAGAATAGAAGAAGTTCATTTTGCTATAATCAAAGTTCAGCGGTTATCAAAATTCCATGATTTCAGACCCAGACTTCATCGTGTTGGGCTAGAGGATGAGCAAACTGCAGTTCTACCAAGATATTTTATAAAACCACAAAAGGGAACTACAACCAAACCATTCCCCCCACTACCCCCCAAGTCTTCAGGACCAACCGGCAACTATTACAGTTCAAATTCCCAAAGACACTATTAACGACAACAGAAACCAGGTATAAATATAAGAGTGCTCTCAGAAATGGGCTAACCAGGGACACACAATCCATCCAGCAGCACTTCCTCTCCTCTTAGTGCCCTCTCACCCTTTATTATGAAGTTCAGCAGACACAAGCATCTGAAGAATGGCAATGGCCAGTACTTCCACAGCTCTATCTGCCAGAGAGCATTCTAAGCACTCAGAATTCTGAGGAAATCACGTTATTATCCTCATACCATAGAGGAGGAAAATGGAGCACAGAGCTATTAAGTAGTAAGTAAGGATCACACAAGTAGTAAATGGCAGAGCAGGGATTCAGTCCCAAGGCAGAGGTTTCAAAGTCTGTGCTGTTACCACTTCCTGAAGTCACTTATTTGGAACTTGGCTTTTCCTAAACCTTAAATATCCTAAAGATGGCAAAGGGCCAGCAATCACAAAAGGGAGTAACAAATGTCACAAAGACAATGCTCAGCATCTTTTGAATCTTTTCACTAATTTTAACTATAACCCCAACGAGTTTGGTTATCATTCCCAGTTCACATTACATTAAAAGTACTAATACAAATGGCATAGTGACTGAACCGAAAGCAGTCAGCAACAGAAGTGATAACCAAAATGACAGAAATCAGGCACCAGAACTAAAACAAACAACAACAACAACAACAAAAAGCCAGCAGTTGGTGTCATTTAGTATTAGGGTTTAAGTTAGGGGCAAACTCTAGCCCATGAACTAAATTCAACCTACCCCAATAGCTAATAACAGGTTTTACATTTTTAGATGGTTGGGGGAAACATATGCATACAAACAAGAATATGTGATAGAGTATACATGGCCTGCAAAACCTTAAAATATTTACAGAAAAGTTGTTTACTTTAGATAAAACAGTTCCATATACATCTCAGATAGTCAAGGAACTCTGCTGATCCATTCAAGTATTTACTGAGTACTTACTTTGTGCCAGGTATTATCTCAAGCACTGAAGATGTATCAGTGAAACACTGTTTTCACATTCTAACTTAATAAAGGGTACTCAAAGTGACAACTCTAAAATGGGGAAACCAATGATCCAAGAGGAATTGGATGCAAGGCCCTTTGTAGGCAGATCTCCCTACCTACATAGCTTCTTTAGGGACGAAGTTGGTTCTCTGGCTCTCCAAACCCAGGACCTAGTAAGGGTTAAAGGCATGTTGTGGAGGGTAAGGGAGCATGCTAGAAAATGGCATATTAAGCACAAACATTCCCAGAATGGACTATATAGGAAATTAGCAACAGGCCCAATAGTTATAGGTGCATAGTCATGAAATATGCTCAAAGAACTTTAATTTCTTAAAAGTTTATTTGCTATATTCTTATTAAGTCGATAATGGTAAGTATATTCCTGAAGTATTTTTAAGCCTATACACATGCTGATAATTTAGAGTGACTTCTTTCAGGTAAGTAAATATTCATTAGGCTAGTGCCCAGCTTCCTTTGATACCATGGTTGAGGTATTACTTTCAAAATCTATCCAAACTGGGTAACAATCAATACTGTTAAAAAGACACTGTATAATTCTCATAAAGTAATGTGGCAAATGTTTCAAGTCTTGCATGTTGAAACGTGGTCCTACACCAAAGCCTTTGAAGATTAGTAATAAAAATATGTACATTTTTCACCCAATCTCTTTAGCCAAGCAACTAAATCTCTCTTGTCCATCATTCATAAATCATGTCAATCAAGTCAAAAGATTAGTGATAACTAAAGAGTGCTTCCTCCACTCTAAATTTGGTCTATTCCAGTTCCAAAAGCTTCTGATATGTTTTCTTTAAAGAGAAGCATTGCATCTAACAATTCGTTTAGATTCATACCACAGATTTATACCATGCTTCTTTTGTCTTTGATTGCTTTATGTGTGTGTGAATTTTTAAATGTCTGGGATAAATGATCATTCACAAGTATTAATAAAACAAAAACCCTTTGCGCCTGCCTACTAAATAACATCCTTACCAGCAACCATTTCTAGACATGAAACCATTATGAAACAAGATGTCATGTGCCAAAAGTGTCCTGAGGAAGGTTTCACTCACACCCAAACGGCTTGATAACCGTACGTGGGAAAAGACGAGTTTCTCCACATACCACAAAACAGTATCTCCAAGTGCGTAGTCATTGAAGAATTAAAGTCACAACAGGCCAGGCAGACTACAACAAAATTATTCCAGTCGACCCCTAATACCTAAAAACAAAGCTGGTCTCCTGCTCCGGAAAGATGGGTATTACCAAAACAAAACAAACCCAAACATTCCGTAATAAAACTCTTGCGACGACTTCCTTGCTTAGGAGCGCACGGGGTTTCCCACTACACTTCCTAAGTGTCAGGCCCTACAATGGGCGAGCCGAGGTCCCTGCCCTCTAGAGCCTCGCAAATCTAGCGCAGGGGAAGGACATGAACAAGATCCTAAATATCTAAAGGCATGGGAGATTCCAATATAGAATTGAGGAGCCCAGAGAAGGAAAATTTAATTCTGCCAGGGTGGGACTGCGGAAGTAGAGTGGAACTGGGAAGGAAGGGTAGAGAGAGGAGTCCCAGAGGTGACTCTAGCTAGACTCTAGGGAGAGCGGGGGAGAAAGACTTCCCCGAAAAGGCTGCGGAAAGTGGTGGAGAAAGGCAAAAGTTAACCCACTCGGAGCCACCCCCTCCCGTGTCCCGAGACGCCCCCGACCCTGCCTATACTCCCTCCTGGCTCCCCCGGCAGGAGCCTCTGTGGCTGGGGATGCGGCGGGGGCGTGGGTGAAGCTCCCTTCCCCGGGCCGAGGAGGCAAGCGCCTCGAGCGTCGCCCCTCGCCCGGCGAGGTCGGGATAAGGGCGACTGGGGCCGCACCCAGCCCTCCGCGAGGCCGTGATGCTGCACCCTACGCCCGCCACCGCGCCGCGGACGCTCCCCACCAAACGCGGACACTCACTTTCTCGTGAAAGATGGACTCCATATTTATTTGTCTGGAGCCAACGGCCCCCCGCGCCGATCCACCCCCCCCCAGCTCCGCCCCCCGGCCCCACTCCTCCGCCCACCCCGCCCCGCTCCGGCCCTGCCCTGCCCACGTGCCTCGCGCAGACCAATCACCCCCGAGGATGCGAGTCACGTGGAGGGAAGAGCGCGTGAACGCCGGGGCGGTAAACGCGGGGACACGTGACCTTGGTAGCGCGTTCTCCTGTCTTGTTATCCGGCCGTCTGGAGAGTGCTTCAGCGCCGCCTGTCGCCTGGAGGATCTTCTCCGCTTCGCATCCATTTCTATGGGTTCTTAGGTTTCTGGGGATCTAGACCACCCACCCGAGTTCTATGTTCTTTTTGTTTTCCACATAATTTTGTATTTTCTACTTATCATATCTGCGTATATAATTACTTAATATCTTCCTCCTCCTCCTCCGCCACCGAAATCCTCGGTAACAAAAAGGCGTCATTGCATTCCCCCAAAACCTAGCACTTGGGTAAAAACGATAGTTAATATTTGTATATCTTACTATGGGCTATGCAGTCCTCTAAGTGCTTTGCATATAGTAACGAATTTAATACACCAACCTTTGATGTAGGTGTTGATATTATTCTTACCATACGCATGAGGCGCAGAGAGGTTAAGAACAGCACAATGTTTAACGTTGGATAGTAAGTTACCTTGGCAAGATTCAAATCCAGGCCGCTTATTAGTAGTGTAGGTGTTCCGTCCCTAAAGAGCAAATATCAGTTGGGGGAAGTGAATGTCCAGTAAAGTGGGAGGGAGGGGAGGTATAAGGGATCGGATGAAGCTTAAAGAGAAGGATAGGTGCAGATCTTGCACATTAAAACCAGATTAAGATGTACTTTTTAAAGGCAGTGGGGAGCTATATAAAGATTTTAAAAGAAAAGACATGGTCAGATTTTGATTTTAGAAAGATCACTCTGGCTGTGGAAGAGACCATTTTGAGAGAGAAGCAGTAAGTACAGAGACTCAACAGAACTTGGTGAGGGATTTGGGAATGAGGGAGACAGAAGTGGTAGGGACGACTCCTGGGTTTCTGACCTAGGCAGCCACTGTGACAGGAGCCGTATTCACTGAGATCGGGGTAGGAACAAGGTCTTGGGAAGAGAAGACAACACAGAGTTTACGTTTTGGAGATACTGAATTTGAAATACCTGTGAGACATTTAGGTAATTATGGTGAGTAATGATTGGATTTCGGGTCTAGGGTTCAGGAGGCTGGTTTGAGCTGTAGAATGGGGAGTTCTTGGCATCAAAAGTTAACTAAAACCATAGGAATGAATGAAATCATCTGAGGGAATAGAGAGAGATTGAGGATCCAGAGCTGAGCCCTGATGGGAGAGGAGCAGTAGCCAAGGGGGAGGGAGGAAAAGCAGGAGAGCTTAGTATTGTGGAAGCCCTGGGGAGGCAGGGTTTCAAGGAGCAATCAGTGTCAGTTGCTACCAAGGAGTCAGCAACATAAGAATTTACAAGAGTCCCTGCAATGGGTGTTGTTATGGAGACCAGTTCAGAGAAGCAGAAGGGGCAATGAGAGGCAGGAGAATGGAGACTACCAGAGAGGCCTGGGTGGATTCAGTTGCCATTTATTAACATTCTCTGTGTACACAGTTCACAGTTCTGTATTGGGAAAAGTCCATGTTCTTCAGGGAAATAAATCATAGTCTCATGAAGTGAAAAAAAATTGCAAACAACTTTTTCTTTTCTTTCTTTTTTTTGAGACAGAGTCTCATTCTGTCACCCTGGCTAGAGTACAGTGGTGTCATCATAGCTCACTGCAACCTCAAACTCCTGGGCTCAAGTGATCCTCCTGCTTCAACCTCCTGAGTAGCAGAAATTACAGGCACATGCCACCGTGCCTGGCTAATTTTTTTTTATTATTTTTAGTAGAGATGGGGCGTGGGGGGGGGGGCGGTCTCACTCTTGCTCAGGCTGGTCTCGAACTCCTGACCTCGAGGGATTCTCCCATGCACTGTCGGCCTCCCGGAATGCTAGGATTACAGGCGTAAGCCACTGCACCGGGCCAAACCACTTTTTGTCTTTTTTTTTTTCAGTTCTAGTTCATGTCTTTCAAATGAATTATTGAAGCCAGGTGTCTTAGTCCATTTGGGGTGCTATAACAAAATACCTTAGACTGGGTAATTTATAAACAGAAATTTGTTTCTCACAGTTCTGGAGGCTTGGAAATCCAAGATAAAGGCTCCAGCAGATTTAGTGGCTGGAGAGGGCCGGTTCATTGTGGATGGCACCTTCTTTGTGTCCTCACGTGACGGCGGGGGGGGGGGGAGGAGCAAATGATTTGCCTCAGGCCTCTGATAAGGGGACTAATCCCATTTACCTCCCAAAGGCCCTACCTCTTAATATCAACACATTGGGATTATATGGATTATATTTCAACATATGAATTTTGCAGGGAGACAGACATTCAAACCATAGCACCAAGTATCTGGGAATCATTTTGATTCCTTTCTCACAATTTCTCAACCTCACCCCTTAGTCCAACCAGTCTTCAAATGCTGTGTATCCACTCCTAACTCTCTCCTCTGTCTTCATTGCTACTGCTTAGTTCACACCCTCTTGGTGTCTTGTGTAGTCCAGTCCAAGGGTCTCTGAATTGGTCTTTTGATTCCACTCTCAGTATGTCCAATTCACAGTGCTGTCAGTGATCTTTCAGAAATGCAAATCTCCCCAGTTTTTCTTTCATTTAACGAGTGGAGTGTTACTCTGTATCAGGCACCGGGACTGTGACCATCAAAAAGACAAATAGTCTCACCTTCATGAAACTTATATTGGGAGAGATTCTTAAATAAGTACCCAAACCCTCTTTCCTTAAAAATCCTTCAGTGGCTTCCCATTGCCATCCCGTTGCTGGCTTAAACAGCTCTTATGATCTGGGCCAAACACCTGTGCTGATTTTTCTCCCCAAATTCCCTCACACCAGTTACTCCAGACTCTAGTCACACCACCATCTTCCCTTGACTTCTGGAAAGTTCACTGAGGAAAAGTCCTTTGTGCTAACATTATACCTTGCACATGCCTATATTAAAGCACCCATTACACCATACTGGAATTATTACTTTATATATTAAATTTTCAGCTTTTGAGGGTCAGAAGAGTCTTACTCTTTAGGTCAAGGGTTGGTACAAAACAGTGCATAAATGCATGAATTCTTTTTAATTGGTTGGCACAAAAAAGTATAACAATAATTCAGTAGAAAGAAATTACTGAGCTAATTGGGAAAGAGTTCCTGGAGACAGAATAGACCAAATAGATGCACTTCTGGTAGGCTTTCTATGTCACTTCGGGCTACTCAGCTTTAATCTACTTCATTGAAATTTCATGTTAACAAGTGAGATTGCACAAAGATATTTCCATCTTCTTGAACACTGTACCTTTTAAATTCAAACTGGCATCAACTCTGTTACCTAAAACCAAATGGTTTAATAGAATTTTAAATGTTTGGCATTTTAAAATTTATAATGTGTGTTAATTTAAGCATCCTGAGTTCTGACAAGAATTAGTGATAACTAGGGGTTATTGTTTCATTGTAATATTACTGCACCTAAATTCAATCTTACCTAAAACAAATTCACAAAATTTGGTTTCCAAAAAGAGGTAGTTGGACTTGACAAAATATATTTATTTATTTATTTATTTTTAGAGGCAGAATCTCATTATGTTGCCCAGGCTGGAGTGCAGTGGCCATTCACAGGCACGAACATCGTGCACTATAGCCTCAAACTCCTGGGCTCAAGTGATCCTCCTGTCTGAAGCCTCCTGAGTAACTGGGACTGTAGGCATGTGCCACTGTCCCTGGCTGGAAATATATTTAATTAAGAGAGAATCTAATTTACTTACACAGATCTTGGCATTAGCAATTTATATTTCATAAGAAATGTACACAATAACATTGTGTTGAAACCTTCCATAGGGAGACCAAAGATTTCGGGATATTAGTGCTGGCAATAAAGTATATATGCTCAAAACAAACCAAACAAAAAGAAATACAACCTAGTGTTATTGATCAGTGCTATTTTTGTCCTTTCTAAAAATATTGTGCTCCTAATACTTATTTTCAAGTATTATTCATCAATATTCTTTCATATATTGACAGTAAAGGAACATTTTTTAGAGATATTTTATTTATTTCTCCAGTGGTGTTTGTAGAATCCTCCCAGTAACCAGTACCTGAAAAGGTTTATATATAATTTTAGCTTTCACAGCTTTATTGAGGTATAACAATTATGCTATACCTGTACAATTTTAAAGTATACTATTAGGTCATGAAATGTGCAGTGTCTGATTTCGAATCAAAGTGTAGTTTATTATATCTCAAACAAGAAGCAGTACGATTTATCAAACAAAGTATGCACCTAAACTATCAACGCTGTTTTTCCATCTTAACGGTAGCTTGTTTAGGCCAGCAGTGAAGAAGCCTGGAGAGCGAGTGGCTATGAAATCGCAAAAGGCGTTTTCCACAGCTTGTTGAGAACTGAATATTTTTCCTTGCAAGAAGTGGTCCAAAGCCTGGAAGAAGTGATAGTTGGTGAAAGGTCTGGTGAATACAGTGGATGATAGTTTCTAAGTCCAGCTTCTGTGGTTTGAGCAGCACTGTTTGTGCGACATGTGATCGAGTGTTGTTTTACAAGAGGATTGGCCTGTCTCTATCGACCACTCTCGGCTGCTTCATTGCAAGCATCCTCATCATTTCATACAATTGGTTGTAGTAGACATCTGCTGTAATTGATTGACCATTTAATGAAGCAGTAGCAGATAATACCAGCACTGGACCACCAAACAGACACCATTAGCTTTTTTGTTGTTGTTGTTGTTGTTTAATTTCAGAGTATTATGGGGGTACAGTTGTGGTTACATAAATTGCTTTTGTACAATTTTAGTCAAAGTTATATGGGTGCCCATCACCCAAATAGTGTGCTTTGTACCCATTAGGTGTGAATTTACTCATCCCCTCCTCCCCTCTCCTACCTGCTTGATTTCTGATAAGTTTTATTTCCATATGTGTACATAAGTGTTGTTTGATTAGTTCCAATTTAATGGTCAATACATGTGGTGTTTGTTTTTCCACTCCTGTGATACTTCATTTAGAAGAATGGTCTCCAATTCCATCCAGGTTACTACAAGAGGTATTCACCATTTTTTTTATGACTGAGTAGTACTCCATGGTATACATATACCACATTTTATTAATCCACTCATGTATTGATGGGCACTTGGGTCGTTTCCACATCTTTGCAGTTGTGAATTGTGCTGCTATAAACATTCAGGTGCAGGTCAGACACCATTAGCTTTTTTTTTTTTATTTCAGCATATTATGGGGGTACAGATGTTTAGGTTATGTATGTTGCCCTTGCCCCCCCCCAAGTTTCAAGTGTGTCCATCCCTCGGATGGTGCACATTGCACTCTTTGTCTATGCATATATCCGTCCTCTCCTCCCCCTGCCCCCCTGCCCGACATCCAATAGATGTTATTCTTATATGTGCACTTATGTGTTGATCAGTTAATACCAATTTGATGGCAAGTACATGTTGTGCTTGTTTTTCCATTCTTGGGATACTTCACTTAGTAGAATGCATTCCAGCTCTATTCAGGAGAATACAAGAGGTGCTATATCATCATTGTTTCTTAAAGCTGAATAGTACTCCATGGTATACATATACCACATTTTATTAATCCACTCATGTATTGATGGACACTTGGGTTGTTTCCACATCTTTGCAATTGTGAATTGTGCTGCTATAAACATTCAGGTGCAGGTCAGACACCATTAGCCTTTTTTTTGAGACAGAGTCTCACTCTGTTGCCTGGGCTAGAGTGCCATGGCGTCAGCCTAGCTCCCAGCAACCTTAAACTCCTGGGCTCAAGCAATCCTTCTGCCTCAGCTTCCTGAGTAGCTGGGATTACAGGCATGCGCCACCATGCCTGGCTAATTTTTTCTATATAGATTTTTAGTTGTCCAGCTAATTTCTTTCTACTTTTTTTTTTTCAGTAGAGAGGGGGTCTTGCTCTTGCTCAGGCTGGTCTTGAACTCCTGAGTTCAAATGATCCACCCGCCTCGGCCTCCCAGAATGCTAGGATTACAGACGTGAGCTACTGTGCCCGGCCACACCATTAACTTTTTCTGATGAATATTTGGTTTTGGACTGTGTTTCAGTACTTCATCTTCATTTAACCATTGTGCCTAATGCTTGCAATTGTCAAAAAGAATCCATTTTTCATCACATGTAACAACATGGTGTAGAAATGGTTTGCTTTTATGTTGTGACAACAAAGAAAGGCAGGCTTCGAGACGATTTCTCTTCTGACGCTTGTTTAATTCATGTGGAATACATCTATCCAGCTCTTTTACCTTGCCTATTTGTTTTGATGGTTCAATATTGTTGGAATGGTAATGTCAAACCTTGCTGCTAATTCTGCTGTAGATTGAGATGGATTCGCTTCCACTAAAGCTTTCAGCTCATCATTATCCACCTTGGTCTCAGGTTGCCCATGTGGCTTATTTTGAAGATTAAAATTACCAGAATGGAACTTCTCAAACCATTGACATATTGTGCGTTCATTAGCCACATCCTTCCCATGCACTTCATTGGTATTTCAAACTGTCTTTGCTGCATTGGTTCCATGACAGAACTCATATTCAAAAATAACACGAATTTTTTACTTATCCATGGTTTCACAAGAATGGCTCTAAAAAATTTTTTTTGACAGATAATCACAAGCCAAAACATGCGTTCGAAAGACTGAGGATGTACCTTCACAATAACAATAAAACAACTGTCAAAGTGAAATGTCAGAGATATCAAAGTGTCAAACTTAGTACTTAAGGAAATTGGGCATTCCATACTTAATAACCTAGTATTTTTTGAACTACAATGAGATCACCTCAGACCTGTTAGGATGCTTATTATCAAGAAAACAGTAAAAAAATTAAAAATAGAACTATCACATGATTTAGCAATCCCACTTCTGGGTATTTATCCAAAAGAACTGAAATCAGGATCTCCAAGAGGTGTATGAACCCCCACGTTCATTGTTCCATTTGTTCTTAACAATAGTCAAGATGCAGAAATAACCTAAATGTCCATTGATGGATGAATGGATAAAGAAAATGTGCATACGCGCTCGCACGCGCGCGCACACACACACACACACACACACACACACACACAGAAATATTATTTGGTCTTAGAAAAGAAGGAAATCCTGCAATATGCAACAACATGGATGAACTTTGAAGACATTATGATAAGCAAAATGAGCCAGTCACAGAAGGACAAATACTGCATGATTCCATGCAGTATTCTATGAGGTATCTATTAATAAAATAGATGAACTCTTCAGAGTAGAATGGTGGTTGCCAGGGGATGGGGGAAGAAAGACACAATGAGAAATTGCTAAACAATAGGCATAAAGTTTCAAGTATGCAAGATCTAGAGATCTGTTGTACAACATTGTGCCTATAGTTAATAGTACCGTATTGTACCGTTCAAATTTTGTTGGTAGTAGATTTCATGTTGCGTTCTTACAATAAAATTAAAAAAAAAAAAAAGGAGCAAACAAGGGTGATCCCTGCCTTTTCGGGGTTTAAAGTTCATGAAGAATAAAGAAGTGGGGGGGAGGGGGGAGTATACAATTTGATAAATCTTGACACACTTATTAATACATATAACAGATGACACATACACACACCTGTGAAACCATCACCACAATCAAGAAAATGAACAGCTGGGCATGGTGGCTCATACCTGTAATCCTAGCACTCTGGGAGGCCAAGGTGGGAGGATCACTTGAGGTCAGGAATTCAAGACCAGTCTGAGCAAAACCAAGACCCCATCTCTACTAAAAATAGAAAAAATTAGCTGGACAACTAAAAACAGAAAAAATTAGCCTGTCGTCGTGGTACACACCTGCAGTGCCTGCTACTCTAGAGGCTGAGGCAGGATGATCGCTTGAGCCCAGGAGTTTGAAATTGCTGTGAGCTAGGCTGATGCCACAGCACTCTAGCCCAGGCAACAGAGCAAGACTCTGTCTCAAAAGAAAAAAAAAGAAAATGAACACATTATACCCAGGTTCCCTCGTGCCCCTTTATAATTCTTTCCTCTCTTTATAATTCTTTCCTCCCAACACCTTTCTGGACCCCTGATTTCCCAGGCAACCACTGTTACTACTGTTTGCAGTTTACAACTTTTTATATTTATATAAATGGAATCATATAGTGTGCGTTCTTTTTGGGTCTGGCTTCTTTCCTTCAGCACAATCAATTTGAAATTCATCCATGTTGTGTATCAATAGATTATTCCTTTTTTTTTTTTTTTTGAGACAGGGTCTCACTCTGTCACCCAGGCCGGAGTATAGTGTCATGATCATAGCTCACCGTAACCTCAAACTCCTGGTCTCAAGTGATCTTCCCGCCTTGGCTTCCCAAAGTTACTGGGATTACAGGCAAGAGCCACTGTGCATGGCTGATCATTCCTTTTATTGCTGGGTAGTATTCCATGACATGGATTCAACATAATTTATCCATTCATTTTTTCGATGGACATTTGTTATCTCTAGTTTTTGGCTGTTACTGTGCTATAAACATTCATGTAAGCCTTTGTGTGGACATATGCTTTCATTTCTCTTTGGTAAAATAACTCAGACTGGGATGGCTGGGTTAGGTGGTAGTTGTATGTTTAATTTAAAACTGTTAAATTTATTTCCAAAGTGATATAACCATTGGTGGCAACTTTTTACATTTCTGCCAGCAGTGTGTGAGTTTCAGTTGCTCTACATCCTTGCCAACAGCTGGCAAGGTCAGTCTTTCTAATTTTAACCATTCTGATAGGTATGTAGTAGTATCTCATTGTGTGGTTAATTTGCATTTTCCTAGTAACTACTGATGTTGAGCATCTTTTCTTTCTTTCTTTTTTTTTTTTTTGAGACAGAGTCTCACTCTCTTGCCTGGGGTGAGTGCCGTGGCATCAGCTTAGCTCACAGCAACCTCAAACTCCTGGGCTCGAGCAATCCTACTGTCTCAGCCTCCCGAGTAGCTGGGACTACAGGCATGCGCCACCATGCCCGGCTAATTTTTTCTATATATATTTTTAGCTGTCCAATTAATTTCTTTCTATTTTTGGTAGAGACGGGGTCTCGCTCTTGCTCAGGCT
>RJWJ010024150.1:0-25104 GCA_004363605.1 Indri indri
AGGAAGGAAATAATTTGATTACACTATTTAACATACTGTTATTTCCTCCCTGAGTATCTTAATTCTTAAAAGTCAACAGAGGAAACTGCAAGTTTTAGAGTATTGTTCCAATCATTCTGAACATTGATTACATTCATTCAAACTCAAGGAGAATAGTAAGAAATAACATATATTTCTAAGAGTAACCATTTGGCTATATGACGGCATTGTGATTCAGCAGTAAACACTATATATTCCAAGTTACATGGGGAGGGGAGTTCCTTTAGCTTTTAAAAAAATTTTAATGGACACATTAATTGTACATATTTATGGGGTACATAATGATGTTATGATACATATAATGTATAGTAATCAGATCAGGGTAATTATTACATCATATCCATCATCTCAAACATGTATCATTTCTTTATGTTGGGAACATTCAATATCCTCTTTCTAGCTATTTGGATTTATATATTATTGTTAACTATAGTCATCCTACAGTGCTATACAATACTAGAACTCATTCCTCCTATCTAGCTATAGTTTTGTAGCCTTTAACAAATCTCTCCATAACCCCCTTGCCCCCTACCCTTCCCAGCCTTTAGTATCTTCTGTTCTACTTTTTACTTCTATGAGATCAACTTTTTATTAGCTTTCACATGTGAGTGAGAACATGCAATGTTTAACTTTCTGTCCCTGCCTTATTTCACTTAACGAAATGTCCTCCACTTCCATCCATGTTGCCATGAATGACAGGATTTCATTCTTTTTTACAGCTAAATTGCATTCCATTTTTTGTATATATACCACATTTTCTCTATCCATTCATCTGTTGTTGGACACCTAGGTTGATTCCATATTTTTGCAATTGTGAATAGTGCTGCAATAAATATGGGGGTGCAGATGTGTCTTCAGTATGCTGATTTCCTTTCCTTTGGATAAATGCGCAGCAGTGGGAATCCGTTGGATCATATGGGAGTTCTATTTGTAGTTTTTTGAGGAGCCTCCATGATGTTCTCCATAGTGGCTGTACCAGTTTACATTCCCACCAATAGTATATGAGAATTCATTCCCTTTTCTCAACATCCTTTCCAGCATTTATTTTTTGTCTTTTTGATAACAGCCATCCTAACTGGGGTGAAAGGATACCTCATTGTGGTTTTGATTTTCATATCCCCGATGATTATTGATGAGCATTTTTCATATATTTGTTAACCATTTTCTCTCTTCTTTGGAGAAATGTCTCCGAAGACATTTTTAAACAGATTGTTTTCTTGCTGTTGAGATGTTTGAGTTCCTTTTATACTCTAGACATTAATCCCTTGTCAGATAAATAGTTTACAAATATTTTCACCCATACTGTCTCTTCACTTTGTTGACTGTTTCCTTTGCTGTGCAGAGCTTTTTAGTTTGATATTATCCCATTTGTTTATTTTTGCTTTTATTGCCTGTGCTTTTGAGGTCTTGTTCATGAAATCTTTCTTCTCCCAGAGCAATGTCCTGAAGCATTTCCCTTATGTTTTCTTCCAGTAGTTTTATAGTTTGGGGTATTACATGTAGGTCTTTGATCCATTTTGAGCTGGTTTTTATTAATACACAGAGTGAGAGATGGGAGTTTAATTATAGTCCTCTGCATATGAAGCCAGTTTTCTAGCACCATTTAGCAAAGAGACTGTCCTTTCCCCAAAGTATAATCTTGATGTCCTTGCCAAAAATCAGCTCACTGAAGATATGCAAATTAATATCTGTGTTTTTCTATTCCATTCCATTGTTCCATGTGTCTGTTTTTAAACCATGTTTAAAACCATGTTTTGGTTACTATAACTTTATAGTATATTTTGAAGTCTGGTAGTGTGATACCTTCAAGCTTCATTCTTTTTGCTCAGAATTCCCTTGGCTACTTGGGGTCTTTTGTGGTTCCATATAAAATTTAGGATTTTTGTTTCTATTTCTGTGAAGAAAGTCATAGATATTTGATAGAGATTGCACGGAATCTGTACATTGCTTTGGGCATATGATGATTGTGACAATATTAATTCTTCCAACCCATGAACTTGGGATGTGTTTTCATTTGTATCCTCTTCAAATTCTTTCATCAATGTTTTACAGTTTTCCTTGTAGAAATCTTTAACCTCCTTGATTAAATTATCACTAAGTATTTTAAATTTTTTGTAGCTATTGTTGATGGGATTGCCTTCCTGATTTCTTCTTGTTTCAGCATGTTGACTGTGTATAGAAAAAATGCTACTAAATTTTGTATGTTGATTTTATATCCTGCAACTTTATTGAATTTGTTTATCAGATCTAAGAGTTTTTTGATGTAAGATTTAGATTTTTCTATACATAAGCTCATGTCATCTGCAAACAGGGACAATTTGACTTCCTCCTTTTCAACGTAGATGCCTTTTATTTCTTTCTCTTGCCTGATTGCTCTGGCTCCATGTTACATTTTAAATTATACTCACGAATTACAATCTTTCACAAATATAAATCAATAAAACACAATAAAAAAAGGAAGCTAATGCCTATATTTAATCTTTATCTTCCCCCAAAAGAAAACTACAAAATTCTTAAGTGCAACCTGGTTTGGGTGGGTAGATCAAAATTAAAGGTAAATGAAAACTAGAGCAGCTTTTCAAGATAGCTATTCTATTGTGACTGAATATTTACTATGTGCTAAATTCTGGGGAAACAAAAGTGAGTAAATATATCTACCTGCCTCGAGTCACCCACAAACTAGAGGGAAAAACGTGATGTAAACAAATTATATGTTTACAATACATATTGTATACAAAATGCTAGGAGACACAAAAGGAGGGGGTGACTAAATCTTTCTGGGAGAGTTGCAGAAGAGTCTCACGGGCCTGGAGGATTGAGTTGGAGTTCAGATTGAAGGTCTCAGTGTCTGTGTATAGGGGGAGGGTGGTATTAGGAAAGGAGAAGCCCATGCAGAGGGAAAAGAAACAGCAAAATATAGAAGAATGAAAATGCATAGTACATTTAGTTAATTGTGAAGAGAGAGGTGTGGTTTATGAGGAGAGACGATGGATGAGGAATTTGTAAAATGAAATTAGAAAAGTAACCTTATAAGTAATTTATTTTTTAAGACTTTAAACTTCATCCTGTAGTTATTTGCCAAAGCATGTTCCATTGAATACTAGTTCTATAGGATATTGAAGGATTATTACATGAAAAAGATGGCATCTCTGATCAAATGGGGTTAAACAAAATTTAAAGGATGTATTTACTCTAGGACTTGTCTGCTCCTCTTAATATATTATGTGTAATATATATTACACATTGCAAATCTCAAAAAGTAAATAGAATATGCAGTTTTATAGACTAATTTGACAATAGAACCTTTTTTTTCAAAGGAGCAAATCAGAGAACTAATGTTGTGTGGGAATGTATTCTGAGAAATGCTACTGGGGCAATAGGAAAATCACTGCGACATAAATTGGCTTCCCACCACATGACATCATTTATTTATTCCTCCACCTAATAAACATTTATTTAGTACCTTCTACATGCTAAGCCTAATAATGCATAAAAGTACACGAGCCATATGAATTCAAATTATGGTTATATGAATAAAAATAATATTAGATTCTTACTGGGTTAAATCTGAACAAAACAAAATGAACTTAAATTCTTCCAGTAAAGGATGCAAGTTCATCACAGTGCAGTAATGTAGTTAGGTGCAGAGACTTGCTAGCCAAACTGCTTGACTTTAAACCCTGGCTATTTCACTTACTAGCTGTGTGACCTTGGCCAAATTACTTAATTTCTCTGTGCTATTGTTAAATGAGAATTGTAACAGTACCTAACTTGGGTTATTCTTATGACTAGAAATTGACTAAGTTAATATTTATAAAGTTCTTAGAAAAGTTCTTGGTATATAATAGGTGTGATGTGTGTTTCTGTTAAATAAATCAAATAAATATGCTAGAGTCAGAGGGAGTGTTTTTCTTTCCTTTCCCAAAGTAGTTTATTGCACACTTACTCTGGGAAATTTTTGTAATAAATCAGTAGCTTGTTTAGATATTGGTGAAAATGAGATAACACAAGGCCATTTGGGCTCTTCCCTTAAGTAGGAAGCTTTATTGAAACGTCAATCTTTACCCTAGGTGGTGAGCCAAAGTCTCCTAGCTCTCATTATTTTCTCCACACACCTGATTGAAAAAGTCAGGGTATAAAAATGTAACAGCAGGATGAAGGAATAAAGTTGATTTCTAGTTTCTGCTTTATACTTCTAACTAGTTTTCAAATTTTTCCACAATGGGTATGTCTTAGTTTTACATTCACAAAAAATTATTTTAAAATTCAAGCTCTCAAACTAGGCTTAAAAACAAAGATGAATATGACAGAGTAGATTTTCTCTGTCCCAGTCCAAAAGTAGTAGCCACAGATAATTGGGAGGTCAAGATAGGATTCAGCATTATGTTTCAAATTTGAAATCGTTGTGAATTTACCAAAGAAGTTCCAAAATTTTAACACACTACAAAATTCATGAACATTAATATATTTTAAAAACAAACACTATGATTCACATTGAAATCATAGCTGTTTGAAAATTCAGGTCACTGTACCTTCCTTGTAACATTTTTTCATGTTACAATGCTTTATATTCATGTTTTAATGTTACCTTAAAATTAAAATGGTGAGAAAGACTTTAAGAACTCTCATTTTGTGGATGAAAAATGATGGCTTCCTATAGACATTTCATAATAATAAAGTCTAAAAGGTTTTTCCCCCTTCCAGATTGAATAAAAGCATTCCTCATTTCGGTAAATGCTAGATGGATCCTTCTGATTGCTCAGGCCAAAAACCTTACAGTCACTTATTTCTCTCACATCCCACACCCAATTGCTCATTATATCTGCCTGTTACTCCTCAATATATAGCCAGAATCAGGCCACTTACCATCTCCACCCACAACCACTGTTGTTCAAGCCACCATCCTAACTGGTCTCCCAGCTACCATCTTTCTTCCCTTAGTCTATGATCAAAATAGCATCCAAAGGAGTGCTTTCTTTAAAACATAAGTCAGGTCATATCACTCCTCTGCCCAAAACCCTCAGCAGTTTTCCATCTCACTTGAAGTAAAAGCTAAAGTCCTTTCTAAGCCTTCCATGACCTGGTCCATGTTACTCCCCTGATCTCACTCTCCCTCCCTCATTCCATTTCAGTCTCCCTGGCTTCCTACTATTTCTAGAACAAGCAGTCAGGCCTTTGTACATGCTGTTCTTTCTGCCTGGAATGCTCTTCCTGCAGGTGTCTTATTGGTTCACTCCCTCACCTTCTTCTGCACTTTGCTCAAATGTCACCTTATCAATAAGGTTTTCCTTGACTACCTCTTTTAAAATTGCAAACCACCCTGCTCATATTCTCCTATTGCTCCTCCCAGAATTTTCTCTATGTAACATTTAACACCACCTAACATCCACATATGTTTCTTATTTATCTCATTGTCTCTCTTCAACAGGATGAAAGCTTCATAAGGACAGGATTTTTCTCTGTTCTATTCCCTGATGTATTCCCAGAGTCTAGAACAGTGTTTAGCACACAGTAGCTGTTCAGTGAATATTTAGCAGGTATTACAGAAAAGTGACGGTGTTGGGTAAGCTATTGGACATAAACGCCTGGAGTTTAGAGAGAGGCCTGGGCTGGAGACATAATTTTATTATTAATAGTTATCAGTGAAGATGGCATTAAAATTAAAGAGACGGTATTCAGTAAAAAGGAAACTTTCAAGAGAACTCATTCTCACAATATTTATTGGAAAAGCACAATGGCAAAAATAATGCACTTTTCCAGAAGAGTATATGGATAAAAATTATGCACTTTTTGTAAATTTCAAATTAGCAAAATTTCCAAAAATGAAGGTGATTAAAAAGATACACCATATGTAACTAATTTCAGGAGACTGAAATCAATAATCTTTCATTGCTTCCTAATTGCATGTTGCTTTATTTCATATTCATGGTTATCTTGTATTCTCAGTAAATAAAGGATGTGTATGCCTTCTCATCTTTCTGTTTACCATCTGATCTTACACAACAACCACAGAACACTAATAAGGAACTGAAATACACACAATGTATTGGTTCTAAAGAATTCCTATCTCTGTTCTTTTTATTCTGTGACCATTTAATTGTACTGGTGACTGGCAGGACATATGGGAATTGAAAGTAATATACTTGGAAGTAAATGGAGATTACAATTCTCTCCCCAATAATTTGAAACTTATTCTGAAGCTTCTTCAAAAAAATAAATGCAGATCCCAAGGTCAGGCAACATTTTACTGAGAATCAGCCATTAGAATGCAGAACAGTCCCCTCAAAGACTCTGCTGTCTGCATTTTGTAGGAACAGATGTGAGAAGTGGGCAAAGTATTATAAAATAATCACCACAACTGCTCGTTAATTTGTGTTAATTATATGTACGAAGTTGTTGACCCATTGTACTTCTTAAATGACATCATTCATCAATCACTGCAATTTGTTTCAGCATGATGAAAATACACTTGGGCTGGAAGATGCCTAGCTTCAGAGTATTCTAAAAGCTTTTCAAACACCTTTAATGGGTATTCACAGCCACTACTTTCCAAAATGTAGTATTTCATCACCTACTATATTTAAATTTCTAAAATCTGCATTATGTATCTCAAGTATGTTTAAATCAAAGTTAAAGTAATGGAAAAGCCTACATAATTTAACAAGTAACATGTATTAGAGGGTGCCGACTATGCAGATGCTAGGCAATCAACAGGCCAAACTTCACCACATGAAAGCTTGAAAGCTGCAAATAATTGCAGGTTTAAAGTTAGGAAGATTAAGAAGCTAAGAAAGAATTTAAAATTTTGTAAAGGAAATAGACAAGGAAACTTAAATGAGGAAAAGAAACAGTATAAAGGCAAGAAGGTTGAAAATATAAAAACAACCCAAATAGTAAAATAGAAAATCAGGTGAATGAAATGGATTCTAAGCCAAAAAAAAAAAAAAAAAAAAAAAAATTGTCATAAGCAACCATCACACTAAACCCCCACTTTTAAAAACGGAAATTATTATAATTGAGGTGAGGGTAAAGGAAGAAGGGAATTCCTGGAATACGTGGAAATGAATATTAAATAGGTCATTGTTGTGAATTTTTCTTAACCTCCTTTCGAGTAAAATCTCTAGAGCTTTCTTTACTCCATTGCACCTCCCTAGCACTCCTCATTGGTCTAGCATTATAACCACAAATCCCACCTTCCTCACCACAATGCAATGATTTTCCTGGAAGAGATTCATACAGCATATGAAAGTCAAGAAAATGAAAAAAGTTGAGATCCTTCAAGTCAAAACTTTGTAAGTCATATTTAATATTTATTGAATACCAGTACCACAGGATCATAGACTCTAAACTCAGAAGACTCTATAGCTTCTCTAGTCCAACCAAGCAGCCATTCTCAAAGTCCCTCTATAATATTCCTGCCAAGCAGCTAGATTATTTTTACTGAAACATGTTGATTGATAAAGAACTCACCATCTTCCAGAGTGGCTCATTTTACCTTCAAACATCCCTTCAACCTGTTATTTATTCAATTCTTATGCCACACAAACAAAACATTTTACCCAGGATATTTATTGATAAGAAAACATAAAAACACCAAAGCAACTGGACCTAGCCCACAAAGACTTTCATTTATTGATATGGTTAGAGCATCCCTGAGAATTAGTATATTTTTAAAGCTCCCCAAGTGATTCTAATATGCTGCCAGGATTGAGAACCTGAACTAAACTAAGTTCAGCCCACACCATGGGAGAGTTACTACTAGAAAATGTCAAAGGGTCCATCTCTCTAAAACTTCTGTCTATTAGTCTCAGTCTGACTCCTTGATGATTATACAGTATAAAAAAAGAACACTATAACATAGAAAGAGTATAGCATTTGAATTCAGGGAGACCAGGTCCAACCACTTCCTGAGTGACCTCAGCCAAGCTGTCTTAGTTTCCACATCTGTAAGAAGAGGATAATAACAACTAAGGGAGAGTGGAAAGAGGTAACATATTGCATACAGCCCACACAGTGCTATCATGTCCTCCTGAGCCTTCTCTACATAAATGTGGTGGGCAGACCCCAGAGTGGCCTCCTAATTCCCACCCCTTGAGTTCACATTCTGTATAATGCCCTCCCCTTGAGTGTGTGTGGGGCCTGTGACTTGTTTTGAGCCAATAGAATATGGCAAAAATGAAGGGATTTTGCAGAGGTAATACCCAGAGGTAACTGCAGAGGTAAGGTACCAAATCAATTGATTTCAAATTAATCACAAGGAAGATTATCCTAGGTGAGCCTGACTTAATCGGATGAAAGCCATTAAAAGAGTGACTGGGCCCTTACTGAAGTCTAGAGATTCCAAGCAGGAGAGACTCCTGCGGGCTTGAGGAGTAAGGGGTCACGTTATAGAAGCCCATGTGACAACTTACTGGATGGCTTCTAGGAATTGCAAGTGGCCTCTACAGCCTGAGGGCAGTCTCCAGCCAAAAGCCAGCAAAACAACAGGGCTCTCAGCCATATAGCTTCAAGGAAATGAATTATGCCATCAACTTGAGGCTGACAAGTCTCTAGACGAGAATGCAGCCCAGATGATGCTGCAAATGCACCCTGTGAGACCCTGGGCAGAGGACTTAGTTAAGCTGTCCAGACTCCTGAGACACAGAAACTTTGATATAATTAATGTGCATTATTTTAAGCCACTAAGGTTGTGATAATTTGGTTTACAGCAGCATAAAACTAATAATGTTAAGCACCAACTATTTTTGTTGAAATGTTTCAAGTCCTTTCCTCTTGAAAAGAACTTTCAAGAGTATTTTCCGGGTTACTCTAACCAAAACACCTCCACTTGAGCTAAATTTCCTTTAAAGTGTGGCTTGCAAAAATGGATGTGACCATTATAGTAAACATTTATTCAGGCAGAAACCATCAATGGATGCTAAATCTGGGGTGGTGTAATATAATGAGAAACACGATATTTACAATGAAATTTGATTATGCCCTATTTTTTATCCTAAGGTACAGGTCCTCTCTGTTGTGTTAGTATTACATTTAGAGGAAAGAGAAAAGGACTCCCATGTTATCAAATTGTTTTGCTAATGAGACTCTCTTTATCCATCTGGAATGTAACCCATTCAATCTGAAGCTCGTGTTAATTCCAAAGCTAGCTTGCAAAATACGTTTTAACAAGTTTCATAAAGTCATAACCATCTCTATTGTAGTTGATATTAATCTATTATAGTTTGTGTTAATCACTTGAGTACAATAATGACCACACTAGCCTTATGTTAACTTAGTATATTTTTAAGTGTGCGTGGTGGGGGGGGTACATGTAGATTCTCCTGCCAATCAGAAAAACCTGGGAATCTTGCTTTTCCTCTTTTTGTATTTGCACAGGCAAAAGGCATTTAAAAGTATCTCTAAGCAATTCATATTTGAACACATTACGAAGCCTCATTCTGCCATCCTTGCTCACTAATGGTTTTATATGAGACTACATGAACTATGTTTAACTTCCAAAAGGAGCCTTTCCATTAATGTCCTTTGCAAGGTGGCGTGCAGAGATCATTGCTTCCCTCTCCCCCTGCAGGCAGTCTCTGATTCCCAGTATAGAGGGTAACACCACCAGGTAATTTTCCACCTCCCTTATGGAAGCCATCAGCATAAGACCCTAAAAGGACCTGACAAAGACAATTAACATGCTAAGAATGACAGAGTAAAAACATAAAAGAGCCCTGAGTTCTTGATGACACTGCTCAGCCAATGATTTCTTCAAACATGAGAAAATAAATACTTTGTGTAAGCCACTGTTGGGTTACTTGATTACTTGTAGCCATAAATATCCTAAATGATACACTTGCCTATCTTTAACAATTTATTAAACTCCCTAAACCTCAGTTTTTCCAGCAGTAAAAAAGGAGAAAATCATAGTGTCCGTTTCTTAAGAATGTTGTGGAAATTCAGTGATACAATGAATGTAAACAGTGCTCAGCGTGTAGTAAATATGTAATGATGATAAACTAAATATTAGGATTAATATTAACATAAAATAGTATCAATTTAATACAGGCCCACATAAATACCCATGTTGAATATAACTGCATTATTATAGGTTTAATTGTTTCCCCCCAAAAGATGCTAAAGTCCTAACCCTCAGTACCTGCGACCATGACCTTATGTGGTAATATGATCTTTGCAGATGATCAAGTTAAGATGAGGTCATTAGGGTGAGCCCTAATCCACTATGATGGTGTCCTGATAAAAAGGGGAAATTTGGACATGGACAGAGACACGAGCACAGGGAGAATGCTATGTGAACATGAAGGCAGAAAGCAGGGTGATGGGTCTACAAGCCAAGGAACATCGAAGATTGCCAGCAAACCACCAGAAGCTAGCAGAGAGGTCTGGAAGAGATTTGTCCTCGCAGCCCTCACAAGGAACCAGCTCTGCCAAACCCCTGATCTCAGACTTCTAGCCTCCAGAACTGTGAGACAATAAATTTGTGTTGTTTAAGACACCAATTTGTGGTGTTTTGCCATGCTAATGCATACATTTGTATTAAAAATAAACCCAAAGGCCAAAGAAAAACAGGCAAAAAAGGACCAAAAAATGAGTGTTCACTTTTTTCATAGTCATACATTCATAAACTGATGTTTATTTTCACAGATAATTGAAGGTAGCACAAAAAAATATTCTGAAAATAAAGTCTTAACACATGGAATTTAAGGTTAGAAACTGGAGAGCTTCCCAAAGAAATGAGGCATTTCACAGAGAAAGAAAAACGAATAATTTGGAAGTCATATAATATATTTTAATAGAATGAGGAAACAGAAAATCTAAGGGAGAAATTTAAAATATAGAAATGAAGCAGAACAATAAAGAGGGTTAAGAAACAAGTGCACTTTCTTAATAAAATGATGAAATCACTATTGTTAAAATAGATTAAGAAGATAATAATGAGATGTAACAAGAGAATCCATTTGGACATATCTTTTAAATTTTAATTCTTTAGAAAGAATTATAAATTGTTATATTTGCATAGTTAATCATTACTTTTTAAATCTTAACATTTCCCTGAAATTTCTTACTAAAGAATTGTCAGTAAAAGATGTGGAAGAAGATGTTTTGTATTGAATTTGAATATATTATTCACTTAATTACAACCTTTATGTAACAAAGGTTTCCTAATGTAGTCTCATCTAAAATTAATAGATATATACTCAGTGAATCCAAATGTTTAATGAGCTACAAGGTTTATTAACATTCCCATTTTATTTATTTTTAGCTTTATTAAAGCTCATCTATTGCCCACAGGCTTGTGATGCACATATCACATAATAAAAAGGCAAAATCAAATTTAAATTTTTATGTAGCAGAATTTCCTGCAAGCAAATGAATACCAATATGTCTACATTATTTCAGAACTGCCAGATTTTAAATTGAAGATTAAAGTTTTTATTTGCTTTTAATTAGTCTTATATTTATACAGAGAGAGAGAATACAAGCAAGTGCAAAAGTTACCCAAAGACCTATAAAATGATATATTTTACATGAGAATGGATATAATTTCTGCAGCTCAGGCATAGCTCCACCGTTCAAATAAATACCTCCCTTCATTTATTGACTGATGGCTGAAATTATTAGTGATTAATTCCTGTGAAAATAAAAAGGTTCCTAAAGAGGGCAGCACTTTAAGCTACTCTCAGTGAATACATCTGAGATCCCACCCTTTGGGCAAATTTTTATAACTGTCAGGCAGGGGCTTAGGTAGGGCAAGGAGGAAAGGAGCACCCATGATGGAGGCCGGGATAACCAAAGCCGGCATTTCTCAGTTTCCCTCTGTTACTTATATCTATTTCGGATTCTATTTTTTTCAAATGAACATCATGACATGGAAGTCAGAGACCTGAATGCTGGAATAGATTTGTGCAAACCATGGTCTAATTTCGATTCATTTGCAAATGTATTTTGAGTACCTATTATGCACAATATACTGCACTTCATGGGAGACACAAATATAAAAAAGACAAACTGGTTAAGTTCTCAGAAACTTACAATCCAGGAGAGGTATAAAACAAGTTTAAAATTCACTACTTATACAGGAAGTAGAGGAAGACAGGTAAGAGCATGGGCCCAGAGTTAGACCAGCAGGCTTGACTTGTGGCTCCAACTTACATGTCACATAACCTCTGTGCCTCAGCCCCTCAGCTGTGCCCCAGGAATGGGTTAACATGAAGACTAATTGAATTAACCTGTGTAAAGCACTTAGAATAATACAAGCAATAAGTATTAGGTAAGGGTCATTTGAAAAAACAAAACAAAACAAAACAAAAAAGTGCTAATGGAATTCAAAGGACACAAGATGGCATTGGATAGAAAAGTCAGAAATCACTTTTCTAACCTAGATACACAATATTAGTGACTCTCTCACCCCCCCCCACCCCACTCATCATACACAAAAGGACTTCTCTTCTCTCTTTTCAGAGAGTACTTCTGCTATTCTGCTGCCCGACAGCTTCACTTCATGTGTGGATGGTACTGTAACTTATTCTTTCTCTTTTGTTTGCTCTTTTTCCTTGGTCACAATGGGAACAACTTGCACTAAAACTGTCATTTTATAACAAAAATATGTCAACATCCCAAAAACAGTCTTTGTAAAAATGCTGCGATGAATTTTAAGATGCGAGTGTCACAAGTATCCTTCCACATTCATTTATTTTTAATATACGAAGTAGTAAGTTCTCATCTGCTAAGGGAATAGAGAACGTGAGTTGAATTTGCTTCATATCATGGTCTTGATTTTTTAGGATGGCATGGATATTGGTGTGGTTGATTCGTGACAAATCAAAACAATTTATGATACCTATACAAAGTAAAATAGTAATGCCTTTTCAAATGTTTGTACATTATATTCAACTTCCTTAGAAATAAGTGCTTTTAGAAAGTACACTACATATTCTTTTCTAATATTAACTTTTTAGATTTCCTATTTTACTGAGAAAAGTAGGTATAGTGGGTTGAATTTTTAATTGTGTCCTCCAAAAAAATATGTTGAAGTCCTAATCACACACACCCCCCACTCCATCCCTGTGAATGTGATCTTACTTGGAAATAAGGTCTTTATAGGTGAAATTAAGATAAAGTCATACGGGATTAGGGTGGGCCCTGAATGACTGGTATCCTTATAAAAAGAGGATATTTGAACACAGAGATAGAACAGACCTGACACACAGGGAGGAAGGCCATGTAACTACAGAGGCAGACAGAGATCGGAGTGATACAGCCGCAAGCCAGGGAATGCCAAAGATTGCCAGCAAATACCAGAAGCTAGAAGGCAAGGAAGAATTCTTCTCCCAGAGACTTCAGAGAACGAATGACCCAGCCGATACCTTGATTTCAGACTTCTAGCCTCTAAAACTGTGGCAATAAATTTATGTTGTTTTAAACCACCCAATTTGTTGTACTTTGTTAACGGCAGCTCTAGAGAACTAATATGGTCAGCCAATTCATTCATTCAACAATACTTATTGAGTGCTATGTCCTAGGCACTGTACTAAGTTCTAGGAGACTGTGTGAATAAATGCAACAAAGTCTCAGTTCTTGGGAGCTTATGTTTTTGCAGAGAAGATAAACATTAAACAAACAAAATAATACCATCACTCACTTAATCACAACTGCAAACATCCTAACCAAAGTACCTCTCTCAAGCCATTCTCTAGCAGAGTAGTTAGTTTGGTTTTCTTTATAATCTTAATCACTATTTGAAATCACCTTGTTTGTTTTGTTCTATGATTTTTGTCAGTCTCTTCTCATTCTATCCCCAGCTTTTAGAAGAGTATATGGTACTGTAGACACCCAATAACTGTTGAATGAATGAATGAAAAATGAGACAGGGTGATAAGAGAGTGTTTATTAAGGAGACATGATCTTTTCTAACAGACAAAAATGGGAAATGATGTTTGGGCAGAGTAATAAATAGAAATTAACTGATGATTTTCTTTACTTGTGAATTGGTGGGCGCTTAGGTTGATTCCATATCTTTACAATTGTGCTGCAATGAACAGCCAAGTGCAGCTGTCTTTTTGATAAAATGACTTCCTTTGCTTTGGGTAGATACCTGGTAATGGGACTGCTGGATGGAATGGTAGGTCTACATTTATTTCTTTGAGGAATCTCCATGCTGTTTTCTATAGAGGTTGTACTAATTTGCAGTCGTTCTCACTAAAAAGTGGGAGTTAAATGATGGGTACACACGGGCACAAACAGATATAAGACATTGGAAACCAAGAAGGGGGGAGGGTGGAAGGGAGGTGAGGGATAAAAACTCACCTATTGGGTAGAGTGATCACTATTCTGGTGACAAGCACACTAAAACCCCTGACTTCAGCATTATATTAATACAATGTATCCAGTAACAAAAACATTTGTACCCCTTTAATATTTTGAAATAAAAAAAGAAATGTAGAATACATGAAATCCTAAAAAAAAAAAAGAAAGAAAGAAAGGAATTAACTGATCACTGGGAACTAATAAGAGTTAATCTGAATAATAGACAGGGAAAAATGTTTGAAGCAAAGAAAATAGCACTATGAAGGCCCTTGGCAGGAAAGAAAGGCACATTTAAGGAATCCATAGGTTAAGTTTGTTAGAGCCCAAAGAGTAAAGGAGAGGCTCCATCAGGGTGAGACTAGTGAACCAGGCAGGGACCAGATCCTATAGGGTTTGAGGCCAGGTTAAGCATTTTGACCTATCCTAGTAGACAATGGGAAACCGTTGCAGAATTTTCAGAAGAAAAGTGATTGATCATATTTTCCTTTTAAAAATGTCTCTCTGCCTCCTGGCTATGTGTTGGAAGCTGGCAAGAGTGGACATGGAAAGATGGGCTAGGGGCTATTACAGCAGTCTGGCTGAGAGATGAGCATAGTGCAGAGAAGGGAAATAGCTATGAATAAACAGACAGATTCAAAAGTTGTGTAAGTGGTTCAAAAAAATCCTAGAAGATTGTGATCGTTGATGGCTTAGATGCAGAAGAGGAAAGGACAGGAACAAGGTTTCTGGCTTATGCTGGTGGGTGATCATTTTTTCTGATAAGGAATTGAAAGAGAATGAGGTAGTGGGGGGTAGGTAAAAGAGTTTAGTTTAGACCACGTTAAGTTTAGGTTCCAATGAGACATCCACATGCAGATGCAGAGTAGCCAGGGTCACAGATGAGTCTGGATCTTGGCAGAGATGCCTGGACCAGAGACATCAATATAAGGAATCACAGATAGAAACTGAAGCTTTGGGCATTGATAAAAGTATTTAGGGAAGAGGAAAAGGTCTTGGACTATGTCTTGAGAAAGTAAAGTACTGGATATATCCTAATTTCTTTGCAATCAAGAGGGCTTTTTAAAATTGTCCTGACATTAACTTTTCCATTGCCTAATTGTTATTTTTAATCAAACATATACTGAAAAACACCAAATCTTCAAAATTTTATTTTTAATATTGAGATCTTTAATTGCACTTATTGGGAATTATAAATTTTAATTTTTTAAATATATCTATCAATGGTGAACTTAAAACAATTAAATCACTTGGTGTTTATTCCTTATTATTTGTCAACTCCAAGTAAATTTTAGATAAATATTCCCCACACAAGAAATCAACTTGCCTTACAGTATTTGAGCTTCTTATATAAATATATACATACAAACCCAAGAAAAGTTGTCCTCAGATTGAATCCTTATTCCCTGCTCAACTTTGAACTACCCTCATTTTCTGCTGAGCCTTTGGATTATTGAGAACTTTGTGACTAGAAAAGGGGCAAGAATCAGAATTGACTTAATACCATGACTAATTCACAGATCTGCCTTCAGGTCATAGGAGTGTGAAAACACATGCAGGAAGCAATAGCATGTACAGAGTTTTCTTTCCAGAAGTTGTTTTTCAAATGGCCAATATAGGGAATGTTTATAAAATCCAATTTCCACTAAATTCAGAGAAAGAATTGCAAATTTTCAGATGTCCCCTTATTATTTACAAAACAAAAACTTAATTCTAACCAATCAATCTTTGCAAGGTCTTACATCTTAAAATGTATTTTTCTGTTCCCTTCTGTAATCCCTGACTCAATAATTGATCATAAGTTATAACATAAGCACTCTCCTATATTCTCCTTACTGTTTGTATAATTAACTTATCAGTGTTGATCACACAGAATTACAGAGATTTTGGTATTATAAGGCTCTTTAGAAGTCGTTTAGTTCAATTTTATTTTCCTAGACATGAATCAACTTCCCAATTATCTTTCAAAGGTTGCTGGCACCCCATATTATACGGTAAAGTTCTTATAAAAGAACATCAGTACACTTCAGTTCAGAGCTTTCCTTATTTCTCTCTGTCATCATATGAGGTCATATTTAGAAAATTCCTTTACCCCAGGGTAAAGTAAAATCTTTATTTCCCTGATGAATCTATCTGTACTCTTCCTTAATTCATAATATCTAGTATATTAAGGGAAAATCCCAAATTTGTAACACCTTATCACAAAATAGGGATTTGGCTCCCACTATTGCAGAAATCTCACTGAATAAAATGGATTTGTAAATGCTGAGTTTCCTAAAAATAGATTACAAATATATGTTTCATCTCCTCTTGGAGTTTACCATATTTGCTTCTTGTTTCTCAATGTGACCTTTGGAAATATTGCAGTATTCGATTTTGTGAGCAAGGAAAGACATTCCCGCTTTAATGAAGTAACTTTAGAAATGAGTTTCAAAGACAAACTAATAGAATATCACTATGGACACAAGAAAGGGAAGGGAAATTTTTGGCTAAGAATGCCTCCACATCCACAATCTCAGGTTTCACACTTACATTAATACAACAGGAGATTAGGTATGTATTTAAGACTCTTCATGTTCTCATTGCAAATTGAATAAAATCCAAACTCCTTACTAAGTCCTAGAAGACACACTGACACCATTTGAACACTGACCAACTCCAGCATCATCGCAGACCAGTTCCTCACTCCTATGGCAAGATCTTTGCTTTAGCTTTTCCAAATGCCTGGAATATTCTTACCTTAATCTTCACATGGCAGAATGGCCTTCCCTGACCACCCTATCTATACACACCTCGCCCACCTCAGGTCCGTTGCACTAGCCTACAGGGCATTTGTTACTGTCTAAAATTATTGATATTTTACAAATTTATTACCCATCTTTCCCCACTAAGTTGTAAACCACATGAAGGAAAGGACCTCAATCCAATTTACTGTGAGGTCCCGGGCACGTAGATCAATGCTCGGCACATGGCGGATGTTCAATTAATAGGCATTAAGTGAATGTAAAGCTGACATTGGTCTAATGCTTTACATGCTTTTATTCACTCAGCTATATTTGTCTACTTGCTAAGACAAATAAAATTTAAAAATAGAATTATTCAAATTCCTAAGATCAGGAACAAACCCAAATTCTAAAATTATAAAACTTTAGTGTTGGTCTTGAACTTAGAAATCGAGTGCAACTTCTTTGTCTTACATAGGAGGGAACTGAGGAACAGAGATAATAGTAACTTGCTCAAGATAACACATGTTTTTACTGCGTTTCTAAGAAAGAATTTGACAAGTCACATCGTTAACAGAATATTTAAGGTGCTGACATATGAAGCTTGTTTACCACCAATGAAGCTAAATTTACTATTATAAGAATTATTAACATGATTACAATTACCATTTCTATTAGAATACTATGTGGGTGTGACTTAGCACTTTGTTTACTAAATATGTGAATAACTATATATAAAACACACACCAAATCCTTTAAACACCAAACAAAATAGATAAATTTAGTCACCCAAGTAACTTAAACTCCACTGACTCTTTGTCAATTGACAGATTATCACCTGCTCAAACCAGCTGGCAATAAAAAGCAAGGACTGTAGCCCAAAATGGTTGAATCAGCGGTATTGTAAAAGATATAATCACACACTGAGGCAAACGCATCGAATTGATTATTTAATTTTGTGTGCAAGTTAAGGTTTGCAGTACCGCACACAGTGCCTGTAACAGATGGATCAATAAATACTGAATTGAATATGCTACGAATACTAAGTAAGCATACAATAGCAGGAGGACAGGTGGATAAATGACTGATTGGAAGAAAGAATGATTCAGCAAATGGCTTGGATTCACAAAACCTTCCCACAAGGTATGTGTTGCTCTGCTTTGTCCCTCTAGTTGTGCTTCATGCAGTTCCATGCACAGCTGGGTTGATCTTTCTGGCATCATTCAGAGAGTAGAACCCTTAGAGGTGGGATTAAGAATTTGGTTTCTCTCTTCAAACTTCACTTTACCCAAACCCAACTCATTGGGATGACCACCTATGGACTTTTTGTCCTTCAATAACTTTTAGGTACTTAAAAAAGAATATGTGGAAAATGTTCCCTAATAAATGAGACAAAAAGCCCTTCGGTTACAATTTTACTTTATCAAGTATTTTTTAAAAATTCATTCTTTCCTTTTAAAAATGCAACGGCATTTTGGAATAGAAATATTTCACCTTTTGACTAAGTCTGTTGGGAAGCAATGAGTTTGGTGCATTTCAAGTATTTTTTAAATTAATACAACCTGGCTGAGAGCAGTGGCTAGCATTTTGGGAGGCCAAGGCGGGAGGATGGCTTGGGCTCAGGAGTTTGAGACCAGCCTCAGCAAGAGAAAGACCCCATCTCTACAAAAAATAGAAAAAAAAAATAGAAAAATTAACCAGGCGTAGTGGCTCATTAGCTGTAGTACCAGCTAATAGGGAGGTTAAGGCAGGAGGATGCTTGAGCCCACAAGTTTGAGGTTGCAGTGAGCTGTGATGACACCACTGCACACTGGCCTGGACAACAGAGAGAGACTCTGTCTCAAAATAAACAAATAAATAGCAACTGGAGTTCACCCAGTGGAACTTATGTTGGCTTGTCCTTTATACATTGAAAAAGTGAGATGTGGAAAGTAAGGGGCTAAGGAGCAGGAAACAAGAGCTTCCCTTTTACCTTGGTAGCCCTTGTCTTAGCACTATGTGACAGAAAGCTATGGTTTGCAGTCTGTATCATAATAACTTGACAAATCTCCTTTGTAAAGCCCTTACTATGCCTTAAATAGACAGCACAGTTAGAAAGTCTAAGCCACTCCTTACGTGTTAAAAATATAATAATTCATATTAAATTGGCAGACTTCACTAAAACCTACCTGATAGGGCAGTTACATACACAATATCGGTTAGTAGTTTAGAGAACAGGCACTGGCGTCACAGGAACTTACGTTTAGATCCCAGCCCCCACTCGACAGCTGCCTGATCCTTCATAAATTATCTAGTTTCTCTAAGCTTTGCTGTCTTCATCTGTGAAAGCAGAATAATGGTACCTGCTCCATACTACTATTGTAAAAATTAAATAAAGGCTTGATGTGCCTACACATAGTAAGTCTTCAAAAAAATGTAATTACTAATAGTAGTATAAATGGCTTAAATACTTCAAGCACCAACTAAAACCACAAATATGTCTGTTAATGTGCATTCAGAGATTTTAAACTTCACCATGCCTCTTCCACCCACTCACCACTATAAGATCCAAACAGAGAAATAGATAAAAGTGAACTACAACCTGTCTTCTCTTTTGCAAGAATTCTAATTAGCACATTAACTAATTCACTCCTCACAAATGTGCAATTCATAAACACAAACTGTTGTCTTAGACATTGATAAATTAAGAGATTTTGTGAATGTAAATGCATTATGAATTTATCGTAATTAGACATAATTAAGAATTGCACACACTAATTTATTTGTTTTCTGTTGATGCTTGGACTTTTATTTATTTAATAAATTTCTGATTCTAATACGGAGACTATGTTAGGGCATTAACTACAATCTTTAGTATTTTGGGTCAATATATAATTTTCATTAAATGGACCCAATTTGGTCAAAGTGAATCTCAAAAATAATTCACTCCCAAAATATTTTAAATATAAGTGTTCTGAACATATCTTAAGAAATTTTCTTTTACTTTCCAGATTTAGTGGATCATAAAAAAGTAAAAGTAAAATTTTTTTCCCTCTGCGTATCCAACTGAAACTGTGCTTTGCACATAAAAGGGAACAAAATCATTTTATAAACTTATTCAACTACAAATTTATTTGGAAACTTTGGGAAGTTTTAACTTCAAAACAGTAAAACTAAAAAATATTTAGAACAAAACTGAAGATGCAATTAAATACTAAAATATTTGCTAAAAAAACAGTAAGTCCTATATCTAATGTTTTCTACATGATACTAAACAAACTGAATTTTTTTCTAATAGAATTAACCATTCTGAAGACCATGCTGTTAGATCAGATGGACACAGAGAGCACTGGCATTGCTGGGCTATCCTAAAAAAATGGACAAAGGCCTATGGGAGAGCTATGAAAATTGTTACAAAAGACTTCTGAAATATCTAGTGAATTAAACAGTTCACTGATCTTGAATACCCAAACTACAAGTAGCACTAAAGAACATTAAAATTCTAACCATGAAGCTTTTAAAAAATAATTCCTAATTTATATTCTACCTATATAATGTTTAACAATTTTTATTTTCCTTTATAAACAATTGTTCAATGAAAAAGTAATGCCAAAAAACCCTATATCTCATTTCTGGTTATTATTTGTTGTGTACTAATTCCTTTTATTGACTATTTTACAGCAAATATCTATGGACCTCTCTAAAATTATATTGTAAAACTGGCCTATTTTGAAGCGACAGTCTTACATCCTTTTTATAGGTCACTGTCATATGTAAAGAAAGAAGGGAAGGGGAACATACTTTTTTTAAAAAATGAAACCCTGAGCTACACAACTCCAAATAATCAGAAGAACTATGGTGCCATCTTGTGGAATAAAGCATCTAATTAGTGAAATGCTTTGATTCCATTAGGAAAAAAATTGATTGGATTTCTTGTCCATCAATTCTAGTTTCATTTAATGATCTATTATTTTAAAACACTTTAGTCTGGAACATCTGTCAAACAGCAAAGACCACTAATACCCTAGAGCACTCACATACATAATACAGAAACCAGGTGATTTATGTCTATGTTATGGATAAAGAAAAATGTAAGGTTAATATTATACATTGCCCTGGAACTAAAGAAGGAATCTGAAAAGGGGATAAGGGGTTGCAGAGGAATGAAGCTGGAGGTTTTGGCATTTCCATTCTTCTTTTAAAATTGAAAGGAAATAAGGAAAACTTTAATATGGCTGAGGCACAGTTTCTGAAGACCTTATTAAGGAAGCATATCCTTTAATACCCGCAATCAGAAAGAAGGGAATAAGTCAAGGAAGTGTGAGAGGAAATAAGATTGGAACTGCATGTATTTCTTTCTTTTGTCTTTTTAGTTCAATTAACCAAAATTTATTGACAGGCTATAATGCGCCAAGCACTGGCTAGGCCTGGGAGCCAAAAAAATGGATATAGGTAGCCCCTCCCTCAAGACACTCAGAAACTAGGAAAGCACACATATCATTTCAACGGGGAGGAAATGCTCAGGAAGGCCATGGAGGTCTGCTATGGTTTGGATATTTGTACCCTCCAAAACTCATCCTGAAATCTCATCCCTGATGTTAGAAGGGGGACATAATGGGAGGTGTCTGGGTCATGGGGGAAGATCCCTCACGAATAAATCAATACCCTCCCTCCCAGTAAGATCTTACTCTATTATTTTCCAAGAGATTTGGTTGTTAAAAAGAGCCTCCCCCCTCCCCCCTACTCTTGCTTCCTCCGATGGCGCTGTGATCTCTGCACACCCCGGCTCCCCTTCACCTTCCACCATAAGTGGAAGCAGCCTAAGGCCCTCATCAAATGCCCAGTCTTGAACTTTTCCAGACATCAGGATCATAAGCCAAATAAACTTTTTTCCCTTATAAATTACCCAGTTTCAGGAATTCCTTTATAGCAACACAAAACAGACTAAAACAAGACCCCTAGGCTAGTCTGGGAGTTCATGGCAGGACACTGAACAGAACCCTGCAGCGTAAGAGAAAGGGGAAAACATTTTTCACTCATTTTCCCACATCGGTGGGTAGAACCGAATGGTGAAACCCTGGCTGAACCCTGAGTTCCAACATCCTTTTCAAAGTACTCTCCAGACTACTTACTGTGCATCCCACACAAACTGAAAAAAGCAGAGTATAGAACAACCCCTTTGTAGAATTAATGCCCTCTCCTTCCTCTGTGCTGCCACAATATTTTGTTCATAACCTAATATGGAACTCCTTATAAGTAAATACTAATAATTATTTACCTACATGCTTCTCCTAAAACACTATGAGCTTTTAAAAAATCAATACTGTCTTACTCATCATTCTATACTTAACCCCAATCACCTGCAAATTCAACAATCAACATGTTTTTTGAATTGAATCGGTTATATTTTACAGCAATATTTGTGTTTCACCACAATGATAAGCTCCTGAGTAAGAATCCTAGGGGTATTTCTAAGACATTCAAACCAGCGCTGAACAATAGTGATGCTGATTTATTTCTAAGGTTGTCATTTACCAAGTTCTTGTTTTGGAGCTTCCAGTCCTGAATATATTTTTATAATTCCATCTTCTGACCAAACAAGGGCAGCAGATAAAAGAAAAGTTGTCTCTATTGTCTTATATATCTACGTTTATATTTGGGGGTGTGAACTTGGGGTGATTTTTTTCTAAAATTTTCTTTCCTTAAGCAAAGAAAAATCTAAAGAATCAGGTTACTGACATGATAGAGAACTAATAAGAATAAAGTGAGTAAAATTAACGTTTTCCAAGAAGATAACTTATATCCCTAGCACGGTACATTTGCTCTCAATTCCCTCCTCTTTACCTCTGTCCTCTCTCAACTCTCAGCTCCCACCAACCCTGCCCAGACTTTATTTTTTACCTAAAACATTAACACCTGATTACCAAAGATTTAGCAGCAGTCACAGAAAAAGAAGTTTTTATAAACCATTAATAAAAATAAATTTGAAAACCAATTTCTGTTATGACTTTTACTACTTTTTTAAGGGGGGGGACACATTTAGATACTTATGTCAAAATATTTGCATCAATAATACATGGATGTAAAGACCTCTAAAGAAACCACTGTTAGATGGCGAGTTCAAAATGTCCTGTACTAGCTGTGTACCTAAATGCTGAAATAGGGACAGTTATTAATATGATTGCAACATATGCATACAGATCAAGAACCTAATTCCCTATTTTTAGGTGGAGACCAACAGTTTTATAAACTGGTTTGTGAAGAACAAATGCTTCAGCAGTCATTAAATAAGAGGAAAATGCTTGATGTGAAATAATTCTTTTAGCTCTCTGCAAGGTCAAGGATTTAAGTATCACATATAAAATGCAACGCTGAAATGGGGAAGTCATTATAACATACTGCAAATCTCTCTAATTTAAAAAGCCATTCAGACTTGTACTCATGTAATACATAGTGCTTCAAGTAAAGCTCATACTGCAATCGATTCCTTAACTCCTACTTTTGATTAAACAAGATGGTTACACAAAGGTCCAGGCGTAGTATCCGGTACTTAATTGTTTTCTTTCCCTATCCTTTCAGAAGTAAAAGGACTGCAAGCATGTTTCTAATTTCCATGGAAGAATTATTAAATCTCTCTGAATCTCAGTTTCTTCCTGTGAAGAATAATAACACCACTTCATCAAGTCATTGTAAGGAATAAAGATATATCAGATATAAATAGCTGAGTGTAAGTAGTTGCTCAACAGAAAGTAGCTATCATTATTAACATTATTATTTTTTTAGAGTGGTTTGGTATAGACTGTATAACCAAACTTCTAACCTTCACAATATTTACCAAAACTCAAATCTAAATAGAAAAACTGTGCTCAAATCTTGGTGTTGCATATAAAACCTCTAAGGTGGTTAAGCAACTTTAGTATGGTATTTTTTTTTTTTTTTTTTTTTTTTTGAGACAGAGTCTCACTTTCTCACCTGGGGCGAGTGCCATGGCGTCAGCCTAGCTCACAGCAACCTCAAACTCCTGGGCTCGAGCAATCCTACTGTCTCAGCCTCCCGAGTGGCTGGGACTACAGGCATGCGCCACCATGCCCGGCTAATTTTTTCTATATATATTTTTAGCTGTCCAATTAATTTCTTTCTATTTTGGTAGAGACGGGGTCTCGCTCTTGCTCAGGCTGGTCTTGAACTCCTGAGCTCAGAACAATCCGCCCGCCTCGGCCTCCCGGAGTGCTAGGATTACAGGCGTGAGCCACCGCGCCCAGCCCCTAGTATGGTATTTTTAAACCATGAATTTGCTCAAAATATACGCTTTGAGATTTTGATAATAAAATATAATTACCCATCTATATTCTTATTCATTTTTCATCAAAAATGGGTTTCAAGAAAATTTAATTGTATCAATACAAAAATCCTAGTAGTGACTGGCTAAAAAAAAATCTGAGATCTTGTTGAAAAAGACAAAAATAAGTTTTTTAACAGCTCTGAGGTAGTTAAGTGGAAAATGCCAAGGAAAGTTGTATTTTTGTGGTTATTTTATCCCCTTTCAAGCAATTTTCCACTTGAATAGTTTTTAAACTTGTAATTTAGCCACACTTTATTCTTTACTGTACTTCAGTCTGGAAGGTAAATAATCTAAAACCTAGATTCTGATCCTAGTAGTTCTAGTTTTTGTTTATTATAATTATATAATATATAATTATATATTAATTATAAAATATATTATTGTTATTATTATTTTTAGAGACAAAGTCCAGCTCTGTCACCCAAGCTGGAGTGCAGTGGCCTGATCATAGCTCACTGCAACCTCAAATTTTTTTTTTATTTTTATTCTTTGTAGAGATGACATCTCTCTATGTTGCCCAGGCTGGTCTTGAACTCCTGGCCTCAAGTAATCCTCCTGCCTCAACCTCCTAAAGTGCTGGGACTACAGACGTGAGCCACTGTGCCTGGCTTAGTTCTATCGATTTAGCTCTTGAATTTCCATTAGTTAAATGAGGATAATAACCTGGCCAATTTCAGCAGCATGTTGCCATGAGTTCTTTTGTTTCATCTTTGAATC
>RJWJ010024151.1:0-25111 GCA_004363605.1 Indri indri
GGAAGAAGCAGGCTGGAGGGAAAGCTCGAGAGCTCTGCTTGGGTTTGTTAAGATTGCAGTATCTGCAGGAGATGTGAGCGAGGTATCATGAAGGCACTGGAAGTCAGAAGTGAGGTTTGTTTGGAGATAGCATTTGGGCAATCGTCAGCATGTAGATGGTTCTGAAGCCCTGGGATGGATGAGCATACCTAGGAAGGAAGCATGGAGAGAGAAGAGAAATCCCAGTAATTCCAACACTCCTGGGACAAGATGGAGGAAGAAGAGTTGGCAAAAGAGACTAAGAAGATGCAACCGGAGAAGTTCATAGGACAATCTGGAAAGCATAGCATCCTGGAAACCAAGAGAGGAGAGAGTTACAAGGGCAGTGAACAGGTAACCCCATACCTGTGCTAAGGTTATTCACTGGGGCATCGTTATAATAGTAAGAGATTAGAAACAACCTAAAGGCCCAATATGGGAAACTAAAGAAATAATTTAAGGCCCATCCATACAATGGAATACTCTGTAGTTGTAGAAAAGAAGAAGGTGAAATAATTTCCAAAATGTGTGGTTACAAAATTCACTCTTAGGTGAAAAAAACAAAGTTATTAAGCATATTATTTGTGCAAAAAGAAAGAAGGGGAGGAGGTATACATAGAATACTGGAATAAGTGTTGAATATTTCTTAAAGATATAAAATAAGATGGTTGCCTGTAGGAAAACTGAATGGCTCAGAAACAGGGGTAGAAGGGATAGAGTGCTTTTAATCTCAGTGGCACAGTCTTTAAGACTTTGAAATTTACATTTTATGCTACGTACCTTGACTAATCAACATCAAGAAATAACATTTCTTGATGTTTATTATGTTGTTTTCCACTGTCTCTCATTTCCAAGAGTTATAGTATTTACAGTGCTTTAAGATCACATTTACCACAGTCATTTGGATAATGCTGTGCTTAATTGGTTTCTATGGTCACTGCCGATGCTTTTTAAAATTTTTACTCCTCATTTCATCTTGATGAAGTCTTTGCTTTGTTTACATCTCATTCGGCTGCAGTATATATTCAGGTAATTTTACCACAAAGAGTACATGGATGTATATTTTCTGAGTCCCAGAATATGTGAAAACTCCTTTCTATTGCTTTCATACAAAAATACAGTTTGGCAGGCATTTTAGTTTAGGCTCTGCCAAAAACAGAGCCTAAGACAGGACTTCGGTGCAAGTAGTTTATTTTGGAGCTGTTCCTAAAAAGCAGCGGTGAGGGAGCAGAGAGAGACAGAGAAGATGAAAAAATCAATAATGGGTGTGGGATTGAGCTGATCACCACTTTGGGCAACTGGTGCTCACTGCCACTGGGAACCTCAGAGGAACTCTGCAGAATGTGCCTCAAAATTAGTCTACAAAGACTGCGAGGCCAAGAAATTTATCCACCAACTTCTCTCTCCAATTGGTCAAGAAATGCCTCGGGAATATTAGCTCCCTTTTGCTTCTGGTTTCTACAGCTTTGGAAAACATCCTTAGGCAGAAAAGCCCCCAGAGAGGCTTGAAATAGAAGCTGACAGCCCCTCTGGGAACTGCCACCACAGCTGCCATGACAGGCAGTTAAAATCACAAACATCGTCTCAGCTGTGACAGGGGACAAAGAGAAAAACAAAAGAAAATCACAAGCAGCCTGGGAGATGTGGTATGGGACACAAAAAGCATCTACTACAGCTGACCACAGAATTCTTGCACCACAGCCCTTTTCACTCTCAAACCATGAATGTTCCATGTGCTATGGAATCTAACATTACAGAAAAGTCTGGAGCCAGTCTTATATCTTTTTATACTTTGGGTAATCAAGGTGTTTTTAAAATTAAAAATATAGATATTTCTCCAGACCATGGGCACTTTTTCATTAATTTTACCTATGTATGATATAACTTTCAACCCATGAATTCTGATCTTTCTCCATTTCAGGAAAGTTTTCTTCTATTATATCTTTGAATATTTTCCTCTTCTTTAGTAACTCTACTCAGACACCTATAGCTCTGTAATCTCACCTCCACGTCAATTATCATCCCTCTAACTGATTTCTTCTCTTTGACCTTTTCCTCTGCATTTTGGGAGAGTTTTCTCATGCCTGTTTTCCACATTTTATACAAATTTTCAACAATGTCAGTTCTGCTCTTAAATGATTATATTATCTTAAATTCTATTATGGCATTATCTGTTTCCACAAAATTTTTTCTTACTTATGCCAACATCTCTTTCATTTAGATATAATTATCTAATTAGCATCTCTTATTTCACTTAAATATTTTTCTTTTTATGTTCTTATAAGGATTTGAAATTTACTATTTCTTCAAGTATATGTTTTCCATTATTTGGCTGCTATATGTATCACCATTAATGGCATGGAAGCTTTTCATGACTTCCCTTGTGTTAGTTTCCTCTTTTGAGCACTCTCCCCCGTAGTTCATCTCAAACAAGTGGGGATGAGGATGAAATACATTCCTTGGATCTCCTCCTAGGCTCCCTGAGCACTGTTGGAATTGTCTTAGTGTTTAGGGTAGAAAGCCGGATGACATAGATTTCTAGTACCATTTCAGAATTCATCAGTCCCTGGGGGTGTTGAGGGGATAAAGGAGCAGGCAGGGGGCTAAGGGCTGAAGCCACTCAGCAGGGAACTTTGTCCTTGAGCGGTCTGCTGCAACTATACACAGGAGCCAGCTTTCTGCATCTGACTCTCTCCAGGAGCCTAATGTAAGTATCTCTGGGGAGATGCACTTCCTGGAACATCTGCCCACTGAGTCAGGCCCAGGTCCCTTTCCATTTAAGGAAGGGTGATCTCCCTCATCCTAATTCCATGTTTGCTACCCCTAAGGCAAGGCCGGTCTCATGGGTGTGAAACCTGTGTAACAGCACACGGCCCCACACCCAGAAGGGCCCTGTCCTTGGTCCTGCTGATGCCATCTTGAAATTCTTAATAATTTTTGAATGAGGAGCCTGCATTTTCATTTTTCACTGGACCCCGCAAATTATGTGGCTGGTCCTGGCCAGAAGTTATTCCCTGTGGTTTGCGTCATAACAGTGACCCTCTGCCAAACCTGGCCACAGACCTTCCAATCCTCGTCATGCCCTACCAACTCCTTAAGTGGAGAGCGTAGAAGAAAGGGATAAGTAGAACAAATGTTGCCAAGAAGGGTGAGAAGCTGGGTGCTTTGGTAGTGTGAAATTACAAAGAAATGGCACAGCAGAAGCACAGCCACTGAAAGCAGAACCAGAATGCCACTCAGTATCCGAATGCTCCAGACCAAACACGGGTCTGTCCTTACGCTCAGCTAACAAAATGGTCTCCAAACCTCCACCACTGAACTGGTTAGCAAGCCATCTGGGGGAGGCTCCTACAGCCCGGACCTGGATTTAGGTCCATTACCATGAAGTGCTCTATTCCATTTTCTATTACCTTCCTTGGGTCTCACCCTGCCCTGAGCTTTACAAACTAAAGCTGCAGGAGAGCTGTGGCAAACTTCACCTACCAGATCTAGGAGGCGATGGCCTCACTGCATCCAGTAGGCCATCCCTGGGCCAGCTCACATCTGCTCTGAAAACTTACAACCCGCCTTCTCAGTAAAAGCCTGGTGAACAGAGGTCATGTTAGCCTGCCGGCCTAATACGCTGATTTATGTTTATTTGCTAACGTGAATCATTTGGTCTAATAAAAATAACATCTAACAAACTGAATGCTGTGATGGAAAGATGGCCTCCCTCTTTGAAAATAAATGTCAAGTCTTTATCTCAACATTTATTTTTGGTAAATGCCAGGTCTCTGCCTTGGCATTTAAATAGCAGTGGGAGACCTTAATCAAACCAATGGAGGGCTCCAGCACTGGCTGGAGAGAACAATTGACTTTTCTGTTGACTAAGAAGAAGTTCAAAGTGTAATGCTAACTACTGTATATTCCCCGTGGTGGCGCCTGGGGGAGGAGGAGGGAGAAATGATTATCCAGCCGTTTGGATTTGTTGGTGCATTTGAGCCAAAAGAAATGACCTTCTTGTACACCTCCTTTTGTAGAAGAAGGAGCACCGTGAGGTCATCTAACTTACTCTCTTTGTGTACTCAGAGCCTACATCTCCAAAGGCCACCAGCACCACCAAGGCCAAATACACCACTACAAGCTGCAGAGCCAGAAATGGGAATCAGAGACACAGAAGGTACCGTCTGCCCAGATTGATCCAAGGGAATTTTTTTATTCATTCCCAAGTCTTCTTCACACTGTGCCATTCAAAAACAATAACAACACAAAAAACTCAGTACCCCCTGATTATGTTTACCTTGCTCCTAATCAATCCTTTTCTTAGGTTTTTTTATAAGCGTTCCCTGTTCCAATAGGCAGAGGTTGTGGTCATGTCGCCAAGTTCAAAATTCAGCACGTGATTGAATTGTTTGCATGCCAGTGTCCAGCAGCCAAGACCACCAATTGTGAATTATGCTGTGTGCTGCTTTTCTACCTGGATGGTGGAAGCCTGGCAGCCCCCCAAAGCCATTTAAGAACAATGGAAAGAGCATGTTCCTTAACTAGGACAGAAAGTCACCGTTTTCATTAAAAATGAGACCAAAGCCAACCCCTCCGAGCACCCCTCCATTCCTGGCTCCAGGACAGAGCTCACTGAGGGACAGGTCAAATGCCTCCATCACCACAGCCCTCCTGCCACAATGGCTTCCCCAGACCAGGACCCACCCTCATGGCTTCTTTCCAGGGAACAGGTGTGGCTTCCCTGGTGAGCAGGTGACCCTTGCTAACATGCAAACTCCTGCATGCATTACCACCTGCCAGGTACGCATTATACAAATTCCATGTGAGGTGCTCTCGGAGCCACCTTCCACCTTCAGGGGAGCACAGAGCTGTTTGCTTCAATCTGCAGCAGGACTAAGGGCCCCACCTGTGAACCGGATCCAACCATAGTCATTCCATGGCCCTAACACCTAAGGGACACTGTTACCCACCTCAGCCTAAGTGGCAAGAAGTCATGTTAATGAAGGCCAGTGCATGTTGGTGCTGGGAGAAGGGGCTCCCCAGGGAACTGTAGTCGTGTGCAATGTTGCCATTTTTAGAAATGTGGCACCAAAGCAGAGAGGGTGCTGAAGTACCCAACCCCTCTCTTCCCACCCTCTGATTTCTAGCCAGAGCATCTCATTGGCCAAACCCTAAAGGAAGCCAGCCAAGAAGGGTGCCCTGGTGATGCCTGATGGCAAGCTCAGCTTCTCTCTCTCTCTCTCTCTCTCTCTCCCTCTCTCTTGCTCACTTCTGCCTTCCATCTGCCTTCTGCCATGTTATGACCTTTGCCAGATGCTTGTGCCATGCTCTTGGACTTCCCAACCTCCAGAACTGTGAGATGAATAAACTTCTATTCTTAAATTACCCATTCTGTGGCATTGAATGCCAGGGCTTTCTCCAGCTTGACTTCTGTGATCATACAGGACCATGGCCACCTTTGGGGTGGAGCTAGGGGTCCCCTTTCCCAGGCCAGTCCTCACAAGATGCTCTGCATACACTCTGTCATCAATTTCTTCACCAGAGGCCCCACTACCAGCTTGAAAGCATTGTCACATGTGTATTCAGTTCCAGTAAGATACAAATTTGCCTAGCAAAATATTTACTTAGCCTTGACCCTGTGCGTGTAAACTCTGATAATGATAAAGAATTCTAGAACTGAACATCAGAGCCACGGAAGGACAGCACAGTGCTCTGAGAAAGCTGCTGCATTAACAGAAGCATCAGACATCATAGACGACCAGGAACCGGCGCATCTCTGTCCCTGTACCCAGCGTGGCACCTCCCTTCCACCACCACACTCTCTGAGGCACAGTGAACGCTCCAGTGTCCTATCAGGCTGGAAACCATCCTTCTGAGTGTCCAAGTCTGTCTTTCTTCCCACCTAAAGAACAGCCTGACCCTCTCTCACTACCACCCACCAAAAAATGAACACAGTGAGCCAAGTGGAAAGAAAGCCAGGGGATTTCTACCTACATGGTTTTCTGGACTGTGGCCCTGACATCCATCTGAGTGGCCCTCGAAGTGATCAAGACCAAGATATGACTGACCTTTCAAGAACTCTGACTGCAGAATCTCCAGGAAGTTGAAATTATATCACTTCCTTGGGTCTTGAATGGCCATTTTCTTCTCTTCCTTATTCCCAACCTTCCTTATGGTTTACTGCTAAAAAAACATTTTCCTCAAATTTCCATCTTTTATGTCCAACCACTACCCCATAAAGCTGTGGCTTCTACATTCATCCCAGTCTTACCAGATTGCTGCCAGAGAGTGTCACAGTAGCAGAAGGAAGCATGATGGCCCCTTGTCACAGGGGTGCACATCTGTCTTCATAGCCTGCCCAATACACTTTCTCCTAGTGACAGCTCCCTGGTTAGCCTTGAAGTCCCAATGCTCCCCCGTGTCAGTGCACATGGTCTGTGTGGGGCTGACCCCTTTCTCAACTCCAGGAACCTGGCTCAAGACAGGGTCCTATCGCCCCAGCTATGGAGATGGATTTAGGGATAGGCATATAACCCAAGCCAGGCCAAAAGTATTGACTCAATTCCAAGATGTCTGTGCCCCTGTAGAAAAGAGGCAGGTACACCAGGCCCTGCGGATTTCATTCTAAAGGCCCAGGGAAGAGGGAGAATCATCAGATGTTTGAACCAGAAAGTGACATATTTGACTGAGGCTGCCAAGAGAGCTATCCACTGCTGTGTGAAGATGGGAGGAAGATGGTGTTTTGGACCAGTGGAATGGAGAGAAGTGGGCAGTTTTGAGACAGATTTTGTAGTTCAAGCCAATAGTCTTCTGGCTCTCTCCTGGACAGATTCCTGTGGGGAAGACCACCTTGGCACACGTTTTCCCTGATGAAAATAACTGAAGAGACTTCCTTGGCCTCATCCAGGAAGTAGCAGCAAGTGCATTGACTCAAAGAGGATTTTGCAGAAGTGACCACAGTTTAGGCATCTGCCACCTGCCCCCGTGTGGCAAAGAGCACTGTTTGCTGTTCTCGTCCCCAAGCTCGCTCTTCTTGGGTTTCATGCAGGGGGTGGGAGGGGCATTGTTTGAGAAAGCAGCTTTAAAGATGCCCTCAAATTGTATTATCACACATACCTGGACATGTAAGGAAAAACCAAAGGGAAGCATGTTATGTTGCAGTTCTTCAGCTGGTTTTTCTGAAACAATAATGTGTTAGGTAATTCTAATGAATCCTGGAAGAAAAATAAGTATTCTTAACTGGGCGTTGCGGGTTGAATTGCATCCCACGAAAACATATATATTAGTCGAAGCCCTGGTACTTATGAATGTGACCTTATTTGGAAATAAGGTCTTTGCAGATGTCATTAAGATGTAAGTTGAGATGAGGGACACTGGAGTAGAGTGGACCTTTATTTCAATATGACAGATGTGGCGTCCTTACAAGACGAGAAGACACAGAGAGACATAGGAATAACAACCCCGTGTGCCACGGAGGCAGAGATTGGAGTGATGCCGCCGCAGGGCCTGCCAGCAACCCCCAGAAACCGAGAGAGCTCAGCCTGCCAACACTTGATGTCTGACCTCTGGCCTCCAGAACTGCGGAAGAGTAAATTTCTGTTGTCCTGAGCCACCTAGCTTATAGCTTTGTTGTGGCAGCCCTAGGAAAGAAATCTACACCGCGGTTTTAAAAATTGAAACAAATATTGAGTCTTTGCCACAACTCCAAATGTGGATTTAGGGATATATATTTAAGGTGTTGAAAAGTGCACTTTTCAGTCCTTTTCAACTGTGTTCATGTGAAATTTTTATTTCTTAGAAAAGCCTTCGAGGTTATCTGGGCAGTCATATTTTGAGCCTTTTGGGGCTTTGCTGCCTTAAAAAAAAGCTAGTGCATGTTTTAAAAATTAAAAAGCACATTTATAAATACACATATAAACACACACACATATATGTACATAAAAATATATATATAGTTTCATACTATAGTTTCAAGATAGTATCACGCATCTATTTATTCAAATATTAGTTATTTGTGAGTGACTCCTTTCTTTTTGGTACCTCTTAGTGTCTTTAAATGAAAGTCAATATTAGTGATATATTAACAGAAGCAAACAATTTTTGTAGGGAAAATGGTGTTCATATAAGGATCCCTTAATTAAAGATGCTAGTCATAAATCAGAGAGCCAGAAGGGGAAATGAGGCCCTATGCCTAGTTATTACACCTGTTATTCTCCAAGTCATTTGAGGAAGTGAGTCTTCCTCATTCTAGTCTAAATGAGTACTGGGGGCTCACTTTCTCTTTGTCTCTCTCCCCCTGCCTAAATTTTTACCAAAAATTGAATGAATCTCCAGTTTTGTTTTGTATCTCACTTTATTTTTTTTTATTTTAAAACTCTATGTGCCCTTTTTCTATCTCCGTTCTGTTCTTTAAAGTCACTAGAGAAAGAGAATTCACAGCTGGTCTTACTAAGATCCAGCAACAAAGCTTAGATGGCAGCAGCTTTAACACAATAAACTCAGAAGGAGAGCCACACGTTGGGCCATAAAATAAGCTCAACCAATCTCATTTCCCGCTGTGAGTAGAAGCCCACCTTCCATGTTCCCCTGACTTTCCAAAGTGTTTCCAGCAACTGAAATATTTCCCTCTTGTTTGATGGGAGTTTCTGCCCCTGCCCCAGGAAGCCTCCCATTCGAAGAGCCCCCCGCAGAGAAGATGGGACCAGGCCCAGGTCAACCTCCAGTCTCCTTGCTTCCTGTCTCTGTGAAGCCCTGGCCACAGGGTGTGGACCCAGTAGGACAATAGGAACAGGAAATGCCACTCCCACCACCCCGGTGCCAGAGGGGGCCCTCTCGAAAACAGGTTCACATGTGCAAGCTCAGCCCTTCATCTTCTGTCTGTTTATTACTTTTAACGGGCACCATATGCAATTCATTGATTTTTGTTGAACGTTTTTCTTTTCCTTCCTGGTCCTTCGCAAACTATTCCCACCATGGCAGGTGGGCCAGCACAGCTGGGGAACACACCCCACCCACCGTAAGACTCTGGTTCCTCTGAAGGCTTCTCTGTGGATCCACATTTAGCTGGGGGAAGAGGGGCGGGGGGCGGGAGGCAAGGTAGCAGGGAAGAGTAGATCGTGCACTGGCCTGGGATGGGGGGAGAGATGTCATTGTAGCTTATCAAAGGGATCCAGGGTTACGATACATTTATGGGAAACTGCTGTCGCTTCCAACAGAGTACATGCTGTCTCCTTTAATGTCATGATTAGTGTCATTTCATCGTTGGGAAGACCGAGCCTTTTCCTGTTCAGTGGCATAAAGCTAATATAAAATCAAGCATGTGGTTCCTGGAAATATTCACACAATGTTTTTTAAAAACCGACATAGTTCAGGAGTTGGGCAATAAATTTCCTTCCTAATGAGACACCAAAAAGAAAGTGAACATTTGATGTTATGCCCAAAGAGAGTTAGTTATTGAAGATTTATAGGCAATCTGTGCAAATACTGTCCATTCCTTTCAATGAGTTTTTAATTTTGGTTTGATAGTCTCCAGGTGACTATATTTGCCTGAGATATTAGATGCATAAAACTGTAATAATAGACATATATTTTTCTTTTTTCCTTCTTGAACTGTACCTCTCCCCCGGGCACATTCGCGGCAGAGTCTTACACAGACTTGATTCATATGGCAGCTGTGCTCACACATACATACATGTACGACATCAAATAAAGACAGTCCGCTAGCCACCCACACCAGCAGATGGTGTGAAAAACAAAACAAAAAAAAAAACCTCCTTTCTGTAAGTTTTCCCCAGAGAGAGACGGCCTTCCAGACAAGGCACGCAGAGCTTCCTGCAGAGTCTGGGACGTTCCTTACCGTGTCATTCAGAGGCCTGAGGGCAGGGTGGACGCTCGGCCAGGCTTAGCTGCTCTTCCCTGTCCTGCTGACGCATGGAGGGCTTTTCTTCTCCCATGAGGGGAACCCACACAGTCACTTCCCTTCCAATCTGCTGGGCGTGTCCCAAAGCAACCAGAAGATGTGAAAAGGGACAGACATGCCGTGCAGACAGAAACCACAGTTGCCCAGGTCTCCGACCGAGCTCTCTCCCCAAGCTCCCTGGATGTCGTCACGCTCTATAAGTGTCTCTGGTAAAGATCAGGTGATAGAAAGTTTATAACCCCTGTAAGATAACAATGTCAGACGGTCTCCAGTCTGCAAAGCTCTCATCATGTGGTGGTGGGGATTATGGTGGTGACGGTGCTGAGGCCAGTAGTGGCAGTGGTGGTGGCACAGGGGTAGCATTTCTATATATTATCATTCCCAAGCTTCTGTCCCACGTCCCTCTGATAGTGCATCCTGTTGCGTAACAGAAATTTTGATTCGTCCCTCTCTCACGTAAATTTCAATCGAAGCGAGCTGAACTGCGCAGGTCCTTGGCCCAGAAACTGGCAATGACTTTTCTCTAGAGGAGCGTCAGGCAGCGAGACGTCTCTAAAAAGAAGCTAATCAGCTTGGCATTCGGTATCCCTGCCTCCCCCTGGATTAATTGTTTTTTATTGGCTGGAAACATCAGGAAAACGAGCTGCCCATGTAGGGAATGGTCAAGAAGCTCTTTTGGTTCACTGTTCCCATGCTCGCTGGAGAAAACCTGGACTTTGGGCCTAACAGTCCTGGGTCCAATGCCCGTCTCCCCTCCTTAGGGGCTGGGTAACCTTGTTAGCAGCCTTTGTTGTCATTTAACATGTCGCTCTGTCCCCTGTATGTTCTGCAAAACGGTAATTAGATCTCGGGGTTTAATCAGACGGAGGTGGTGGTGTGTTCTATCTGGAGCTATATTAATGTAACATCGGGATGTCCTCCTTTTTGTTATGCTAATAGCCCTTGCCAAGCGTTGCCTGGATCCATTACATCATTAGAGGTTACAAAATGAGGGTATTCCAATCTTATGATTCTTTCCAATTTATTATAAAATAACAAATAAAGAGAAACTATAAAGAAAAAGTTTATTTTGTTAACTATTTTGTTACTCTGAGTATACCCTGAGATACTGTAGGATAAGACAGGAAAAAATGCTTGGTTTTGTTCTTTTATTTAATGATGGGTTGTTTACTCCAAAGGTGACCAGTGTTGGTTTTTTTAATCATGAGCTACTCATAGATTTAAACATATTTGATACATTTCAAACAAATGCAGATTTTGTTCTTAAATGATTCAAATTGCCTGATCTTTGACCAGACAAAAGGCTCCTGAATCTTTTTGACACACCTTCAGTAAGATTCGATAGTGTCCTTGCAGTCTAGTATAACAAAAAATTCCACATTTTTCTCTTCATTTCCTGCCACAGACTTGGAATCAACCTTTTCTCCAAAGAGCCCTGTGTTATTGCTGATTTTGTTTTTAAGTTTTTTATTTCTTCTTCCATTGTTTTTGAAATATATGTATAGTATATGCATATGTAGAAATATTTCTATTTCCTTTTTATGCATGCATAGTACTCCATTATTTGAATGTTTCAGGGTTTATTCAACCAGTCCAGTTAACGGGCATTGTGATACTTCCCGGTTTTTTGATATTATAAACACAGCTGCAATGAATGACTGTATGCATGCATCCTTCATATTTTTACCAGCAAATAATGCTACTATAAATATTCGAATCTTTGTTAGAACATATAAAGTTTTCATTTCTCTTGGATAAATACCTAGCAGTGGAATTGCTGGGTCATGTGGTAAATTATTTGGTTGAATATAACATTCTATAAATACCAATTATGTCAAAAAGTTTGATTAGTGTTGTTCAGATTTTCTTTGCCTTTACTGATTCTTTACCATTGTTCTATCAGTTGCTGTGAAAGGGGTGTTGCCATCTTCAGCTATGATTATGCAATTGTCTGTTTTCTCCCTCGAATTCTCTCCCTTTCTTTCGCTCCATGTATTTTGAAGGTCTGTTACTGGATGCATACACATTTGCTATTGCTACATCTTCTGATGAATGGAACTTTTTTTGACGATGAAATGTCCTTCTTCATCACTGGTAATTCTCCTTTCGTGTGAATCTATTTCATCTGATCCCAATCTAGCATGCTGCATTTTTCCATCCACTTACTCTCAAACTACCTGTGTCATTATACTTAAAGAGTGCATCCTTTGTAGACATTACGTAGTTGAATCTTGCTTTTTTATTCATTCTGACAAACTTTGCGTTTTAATTGGAGTGTTTGTTTCATTAATATTTAATGTGATTATTAATATGATTGGGTTTGTGCTATCATTTTTTTATTTGTTTTCTAAATGTCTACTTTTTTTTTTTTAGCTCCTCCGTTCCTCCTATCCTGTTGTTTTTAAGGAAGGTTATTTGAATACTTCATAGGATTCCATTCACGTTCTCAATTGACTTTTTAGGTATATTATTTTGTGTTATTGTATTGGTGACTGCTCTGGAGATTATAATATAAATCCTTAGCTTTTTTAGTCTCCTTACAGTTAGTGCTATTCCACTGTACTTTGAATTGTAGAAAACTTGCAATCATAGAGGTTCAGCTAACTTCCCCGTCTTTTATGCCATAGCTGTTTTATACATATTACATTTACATACATTATAGATAGTGTTACAATTTTTGCTTTCAACAATCATATGTATTATTTAAAAATTAATGCCTGGGAAAAGAAGAAGAATAATTATTAATATTTACTGAGATATTTATTATTTCCAATGCTTTTTACTCCTTTCTGAAGATCTAATGTAGCATTTATTGTGGTTGAGATTTGCAGGTGATGAAGTTAGTTTTCTTATAAATAAAAATGCGTTTTATTTCACTCTGCTCCAGGAATATACTTTCATTGGATATAGAATTCCAGACTTTTTTTTTAATTCGGCCTTTTAAAGACATTCCATTTTATTCTTGCCTCCACAGTTTATGATGGGAAGTTTTACCATTAATCGAATCACTTTTATTCTGTATATAGTGTGTCATTTTTCTTCTTTCCTGTTTTCAAGATTAGTTTTTCGGCTTTCAACAGTTTGACCATGATGTGTCTGGGCATGCCTTTATTTGCATTTACCCAACTTGGGGTTCATGGAACAAGTTGAATCTGTAATTCTACATCTTTCATTAATTTTGGGAAATATGGGATCATTATTTTTCAAATAAATATTTTACCCCTTTCTGTTTTCTCTCATTCTTGAACTCAAAATACACATATGTCATCTTGTCGTGTGGCTCTCAAACTCCAGAACACTAGGGTTTTCTTGGGATGCCTGGAGACTACCAGGGTCACCCCACCCACGCACAATCCAGACAATATCTGTTTTAGGAAGTGGAGTTCCAAGTAAGATTTCATTTGAAAAATGGTTTCATTACTGTAATAGATTCCAAAATGGCCACAAATTTTTTCCTTTCCTACTGACTCTGAATTGATCACGTGTCTATGTCCACACCACCCTGATTTGCTTTGGACAATAGGACATTAGAAAACATGACACAGAGACTTTAAAGGTGCTTGCACACTGGGGTTTGTTCTCTGGCTGCTCATGAAAGCCAACTACCACATGAGGAAGCCCAGGCTAACCTGCTGGAAGAAGATGAAAGACCGCAGCAATGATGATCCATTCCAGCACCCCAGCTGAGGCTCTATGCATGTGAATGACCCAGCTGATAGCCAGCCAACCCCCCTACAGAAGCAGATGGGCAGCTGACCTCACATGAGTAAACCCAGCCCAGATGAGAACAGCTCAACCAACATGCACATTCATGAACTAAGTTAATGCTTTTTGTTTAAGACACCAAGGTTTGGAGTTTTGTTTTGGTTTTGGTTTTGGTTTTGGTTTTTCGGCAATGGCTAATACAGCTGCTAAAAAAAATTTCACACCATTGGCTTAGACGATCTTTAATAGCCTTATCAGGTGATGTTCCAAAAATTCCGATGTCCATGTTTCTAAGGCAATTACAGATGCAGGTTCTAGCAGCTGTGGTCAGACCAAAGCAAGGAGTGTCTTTCCCACCCCTTTGTGGTTCCTTGGGGCATCCCTCCCTGGGTCAGCACCCCCCTAATGCTGCCCACGGTGCCCCCTTAGGATTTCCCCACATAGGCATGGGGCCAGCACTCTACTACCCCAAGGAAAATGTTTCCATGTCTGGCCATTTACTGCCCTTCTTATCAGCTGGGACCCATTGTTGCCCCTAAAGAGCCACTGGCCAGTGTAGGAGTTGACTTTAGCCACCCAGCTAAAGAGAACAGGGTGCTATGTGTGGTCAGCAGTTATTGGCTGTCTTCCCATTATCCCCTTCTGTAGGCAACCTTCCTTCCTATTCCATGCGATCCCAGCCATGGTGCTCTCTGCACCCCCGCCACAGAGGCTGGCACATGTCCCAGGCTGGCTAATCAGAGTGCCCCATTCCCCTGGCCGTAGACTTTAGTCCAGGAATGAGCACATGACGCAAGCATAACCACAAAACAGTCTTTCCCTAGTGGAGAAGGCTGTTGCTTTCAAGGTCAAGTACTGCTGTGTGTGTGTCAGCCTTGCTGATGGCCATCTTCTCTGGCCCCCCCTGGAGGAAGCTTATTGCTGTCAGAGAAAAGAAAAAAAAACATTCAGAGAAAAATAGTCAAGAGATGGAAATGAGAAAAAAAGCATCCTGCTGAGCTTCTAGATCCAGCTATGCCTGAAGCCAACTCCATTCCTCAATTTAAAAGCCAATGAAGTGCCTATTATGTTTAAGCTCATCGGAGCTTGCCGCCTACCTTGAGGAAGTAAAAGCTTCCTGGCCAGTCACTGTGATCGGGAGCCTGACGTGGTTGGTAGAAGGAGCCTGGACCCTCTCATGCCAGCTCTGCTGCTGGTGCATCTCCCAAAGGCTCGGCCACATCTCACTTCCTCCAAGCCCCTTCCCCTCCTCCGTACGGTGCCCTGTGCAGAAGAGGACACCGGCAAGTGGTTGTTGAACCTGATGACGGTACAGTGGCAGGAATCTGCCCAGAGTGCTCTGGGCCTCCATTCCCTCATCTTGAAGGTGAGGAGAATACGCAAGCCTTGCTTGGCTCACAGGACCAGCGTGAAGGCCCGTCTGAGTGCAGGGAAATAAAAGCACTTTATATTACACAAAGTGCTGGACAAATGCAAAGCATTAGTTAAGAGGAAATATTTGTTTTGTGCTTTATAATACATAATCTTTATGATCTCTTCCAGGTCTAACATTAAAAATATTTTTAAATTTAAGTATGTAATTAAATCATGAATTTTTCATCTCTCTGAATGTAATTTATTCATTTATTCTATGGTATTTGTTAACCACAGATGCCATGGTTGTTCCATTATCTATGTCAGAAACATAGGGCTGCATGTGGATGTCCCTTATCTACACCAACAACACAACTCTGTCACCGATAGCAGGTGCTCCGCTCTGCGTCCGGGGTGGGGATGGGAGCAGCTGGCATTGCCCAACGTGCAAGGCATGTGCCAGTCATGGTTCCACGATCTCTCATTCCATGTCCTCAGCCTCATTTGCAGACAGGAGCACTAAGATTGCCCAAAGCTCAACGCCGGAAGGAGGCTGAACCTTCAGGCGGCCACTTGCCTTCAGAGTTAGGGTTCAATCTCAGGTCTGACCCTGCGGCTCTCTCTCAGCCTCACAGGCTGCCTCCTTTCGGGGAAACAGTGCCCGTCAGGCATTGTCCTGCCCACACTGGGCCGTGTCTGGACCAAAGTGGGGAGGTGGGCGGAGGACAGGGGTCTCCTCAGTTTCTAAAATGCAATTTAGGAAGCGCCTCCTCAGGAGGCCGATGGTGATGGGGCTCGCCCAGGCCAGAGAGGTCCGCTTTATGCTGATACGATTTCTCCAGTTTCCTGACGCCCAACCCCTTCGCTTCCTCCCCTAGAGCCTCTCTAAGACTCTTCTGGAAACTTAAATCAGCCAGCATCCACCTCTTCCCCAAACAGGCAGGAATCACAGAGGGATATGTCCCTGCCTGGCTTGAGGAGAGGGCTGCCACAGCTTGCTAGGAAAACCTGTCTGAGGTTTCTGTCCCTCCTCAACCCAGCGCCACAAGCGCACCTGCCAGGCGGAACCCCAGGTGCCATCTTCTGGCCGTGCTGAGTATGGCGCCCTGGGAGGCTAAGCCGGCCTGTGAGGGGAGGTGGCTGGATGCACACGCACCTCAGGGTCACCTGCTCTGGGGAAGGCGCTGTGTGGGCCCTGGGGATAGACTAGACGAGGTCCCTGCCTCACAGGCCATCTGGAAAATCAGGGCATGGACCAAAAGGAGACAGCCGCAAGCACGTGCTTTCTGGTTCATGAGCATGGAAGCAGTAGGGCATCCCAGAGGAGCCGGGAGAGCTGGTCCTGGGAGACATGGACCGGAGGGATATGGCACTCCAAGGGCCAGGAAACAGCCAGAGCCAAGGCAGGAAGCCTGGACTATGCCCACCTTGGTCCCAGAGCAAGGAAGAGCCCTACCCACAGCATCGCAAGGCATAGTGAGGGAGTAGCGGAGAAAGCAGTGGAAATGTGGATCGAAACAACTTCAGAAGGGCTTTGAATGACAGGCCAACGATTTGAGGCATCCGCCTGCTGGTGTGCCCCAGAGCATGCCCAGCAGTGGGCCAGAGGTACACAAAACCAAAGGAGAAACATGGCGCATTAACTCGAAGATTTGGGAGGAAAATGGCAGGAATTTTAAAGATTGTTTAAACGAAAACAAATACATATGTATTATGCAGTAGAATGCAAAATTCTTACAATTTTTAAAGACCAAAGAGTAGACTTCAAAGACATTTTCCACTTGCAGCAGCCCTTTTTGGGGCACTCACTACCCCCTGGAACCCAGGGTTTCTAAGTGGAAGTTGTCACTGCACAAAAACCCTTGGAAGGGACATTATGTGGCTGATTTCCAATTGGAAAGGACCATTTCTGGCCTGGAAAGGATAAGGCAAGAAGAGCAAGGAATCTTCAGCCGTGGCAGTTGTAGCATGATGTCACTGACCTCCGAGCATTCTTGCCCCTGTGTGCTGCTGTCAGAGGCTGGAAGACACCTGTGATGGAAGCTCAAGGTGAAATCACCTGCCAGCCAGAGAGAAGGCAGCCCCATGTCACCATTTCCTGGCACCAGCACACAAGGACATTGACAGAAACAGCTGGCTTTGCTGGCATCAGGGTTATTGCAAACAGATGCCACCTCCGGGAAATAGAGGCAAACGCCCTGTGCTTTCATCCAGCCCCTCCCAGTCCTTCCTTGTCCTCTCCTGGTGTAACATGGCCAGAGAAAGGCTCCCCTGCCCCATCTCTGTACGAAGGAAGAAAGGAAGCATTTTTCTGTCTTTCACGTGATGGCGAGCCCCATCTCTCATATCAATAGAGAGAGCTTGGGTCAGTAGGGGAACGATTGGTGGAATTTGACCTCTTTTATCCTCAAATATTCATAATTTTAAAGAATGTTTTCATTGAGAATACACACCCTGGAATGCCTTGACCTTGGTCACCGGGTTGCTGTGCAATGGCTCTTCTCAATCATTCTCTTTTGGAAATACACACACACATATTTTCCTCCAAAGAAATTGTTTCCCTAGTACCTACCCCCACTCATCAGCTAAGGATGGAGCTCGCATTGTTAGATATTATTTTCTCAGCATGACCAGGCAGGTGGCTATTTGCAAGGCTGTGTTAAGCACGCCCATGGCTTTGACAGGATGAGAAGTCCGTTGGGTATTTATTACATGCAGTAGGAGGTATTTATTGCAGGTGGTAGAAGGAGATACCAACAGACCAGCCACCCCCAAGGCATGCGCTTTGCTGAGGGAATTGCGTGAACCAGGGGACATGGAGAGAGTATGGCGGGGCGGGGCTGCTCTGCTGGTACCAGTAGCTGAGAAGCTGAGAAGAGTTTGTGGAGGTGAAAGAGAAGAAGGGGTGAGGCAGCTGCCTTACAGACAGGAAGCTGGGAAAGAACTGGACTTACAGCGATTTAAAAGAAGGTTGCTTGTACGGTAGGTGGTAACCCCTGCCTTCCCCACCATGCCCTGGGTAAGATCCACTCTCTGATGCATAGTTTGGGAGCTGTGTTTGTGTCATGTCGGGGCCGGGATGATGTGCTGAGGCTGCAAGAGGGCTGAGGGTGGGCGGGGTGAGGGCGGAAGCTGCAAGGAGGCCCATAGAGACACACGTACGGGCGACTTACCTGATACATGTAGATAGTTACATATGTCTGTGTTTATGCACATAACTAGGCAAGTAACATTTTTTTCTATTTGCTACTTGAGACACCCATGCAGATAGGAAAGCATTAAAGAAACTGTGGCAGGACATCACCAAGAAGGAAAGGGAGGACTTTCATGTTAAAAAACCCTGTGTTCCGTAAGTGCACATATAAGAATAACATCTATTGGATGTCCGGCAGGGGGGAGGGGGAGGAGGGGCCGGGTATATGCATACACAAAGAGTGCAATGCACACCATCTGAGAGACGGACATGCTTGAAACTCGGACTCGGTGGGGAGGGAGGTAAGGGCAACATACGTAACCTAAACATCTGTACTCCCATAATATGCTGAAATAAAAAAAATTAAAAAAAAAAAAAAAACCCTGTGTTCAATTCTCAGCACTTCCCTTACTCCCTGGGAGACACTGGACAAGTCATGGAACCTCTTTAACACGCAGAATCCACCTTCGTAAAAGGGGGCTAATAGTAGGACCCACCTAAGAGGACTGTTGGGAGGCGGAAAGCAGGAGAATCCAAGATCATTGTCATTTCCTGGCTCTGAGACACACCTTCCCTCCCACTCACTCATTTCCACCACCACCAACCCCAGGCCCCGGCAGTGCACACATACCGTGGGCAGCCCCTAGTCTTTTGTCAACCTTGGTTTTTTTAAAGTCACAAAGGTAATGCATGACTATGTGCTTTTTGTAAAATAAGTAAGTAAATACATAAATTTAAATTAAAGCTCAACAAATCAGATTGTCTCCTTGGACCACCTCCCTGTGGTGGGGTGCTTGCTAAATATCCCTGGAGCCCCCATTTCCCAGCACCCCTTGCAGTTAGGTTGGGGCCATGTGACCAGTTCTGGCCAATGGGCTGTGAGCGGAAGTAGGCCACACTCACTTCCTCTGTCTCAGTGGAGACCATGCTCTGAGCGGCGCAGCTTCGACACGGAGGAGGGGTGCCCTGCCCGTCCGTTTTGTTACACGAAGGCACTGGATAGTCTGGCCCAGTGAGTCTCAAACTTGAGCACGTACCAGAATCACCTGGAGGGCTCGTTAAAATGTAGATTGCTAGATCCCACCCCAGAGTTTCTGATCACAGGTCTGGGCAGGCCCCAAAATGTGCATTTCTGGTAAGTTCTCAGGTGATGCTAAGGCTGGTGGTCTGGGATCACATTTGAAAGCCACTGGTTCGGCCTATCTCATTCTGACTAATACATGCCCTTGATTCCAGCAGACCTCCCACAAATACCAGAGGTGAAAACTGTTAGCAACTGCGTCTCCTCCCAGTCCCTCTCCTATGTAATAATGTACACACAGGTCTACATAGAAAATATAGAGTGGAGTTTCTCTTTATTTCACATACATGGTGTCATGTAAAACATGTTGTTCTCCATCTAATCTCTTTTATGCAACAATGTATCTTGCAGACTTACCCCATTAGCCAGTACAGAGCTGGCTCATTCTCTCTACCTGCTGTATGGTACTAAATGGTACAGCTATACTGTGATTTCTTTATCCATCCCCTGCAGGTGAATTTTTTAGGCTGTTTCCAATTTCTTCTGATTGAAACAACTCTGAATTAACTTCTTCATATTACTTCCTTGTGCATTTAGTAGCATTTTTATCAAGGGCATGTACAATGAATTGAATGTTTGTGTCCCACCAAAATTCCTATGTCAAAATCCTCACCCCCAATTTGATGATATTAGGAGATGGGGCCTTTGGGATGTGATTAGGTCATGAGGGTGGAGCTCTCATGAATGGAATTAGTGCACTTATAAAAGGAACCCCAGAGAGCTTTCCCACCCTTTTTCCAACATGTGAGGATACAATGAGAAGTCAGAAGTCTGCATCTTTGAAGACAGCCCTCACCAGAACTTGACCATACTGGTACCATGATGTCAAACTTCCAGGCTCCAGAACTGTGAGAATAAATTTCTGTTGTTTATAAGCCACCCAATCTGTAGTAATTTGTTACAGCGGCCCCGGGCATTTCCATTTCTTATCCCAGTTCCCAGGGGCAGGAGCAGGGCTCACCCTGGAGAACTCATGGGCCAGCTTTGTCCCAGGGATTCCAGACAAGAACCGAGGGTGACTGGTAGTCACAGTGAACAGAACGCTGGCCAGGCCCTCTCGTGAAAGAATGAGTTAGACACGTGCCATCCTATTGAATTAGGAAGAATTACAGACAAAGAACATGAAAGAATCTGGAGGGGAAAAAAAAACCTGGTGTCTGGTCCTTGAATCAATTTTTGATAATGAGTGTCATATATTTAAATGTTCACACATAATCATCACATTAGCATTAACTATACCATCAAAGGCAGTCTGATTACATAATATGCTTCTTCACGTATCGGCGCCATGAACTTGTTAATACATGTAATTATAAACGGAGAAGTAGATTGGGGGTATAGCCAGTAGAAGCCTCTGGAAGGCTGAGCGTGTTTTTCTGCTGTTTTCCATCAACCTGAGTGAAACGAAGCTCCCTCAGCCCCGGCATCGCTGCTTTTCAGGGTGCTGGTGTCCCTGTGCACCTTCCAGGACTGCTTTGGTGTCAGGAGGCTGAAGCCCAACACCAGCTGGCTTCAGGATGTGGGGAGGGTGTCGGAAAGTCACTGGGCAGTGCCCAGAGTCACAGGGGTCCAAGCAAGAGTCTTGAGGATGGCAATGGGGTGGAGAGGAAAAAACTGGATCATTTTGCTTAGTTGAGTTTTGATTCTCATCTGAAAAGGGGGAATATCACGTTAAAATGAGCTCCTTTAACTCTAAAATTCTGTGTAGGACTCACTTCCTTACTCCTCTTTATACCGAAATCACAGTGGCACAATCCCAGGAGTCACTAAGGAGAGCCTCACAGTCACCCAGAGGCAGTCACGCTGTGGCACTTGTCCCCCTTGCCCCTCCTGCCACAGCTCCACTGTTCGCATCTGGTCCCTACCACCTCATGAGAAGCCTCTCGTGGCCACTCCCACCATCAGAACCCCAGGGGTATCGGCATGACCTCCATGTGCTCCGGGTCTTCTGGTCAAAAGGTGGCAGAGCCCTTATTGTCTACTTCTTTTGTCACCTAAGCCCCAAATCGGCTATGACTGCCCAGAATCTAACGAGTTCTCTCGTGGAAACTATTCTGTCCATTTCAACTCTCATTCCTCCAACCACAGTAGTTCCCACCAGCCCGAGGGACTAGCTGAGTAGCAAATCTTGTTAACCCTTCTTCCTCCCTTGTTTATCCCACAGTCTTCTCCTCCTACCAAAAGTACCTCCTTCTAACCCCAGTCAGGGCTCTCCGGAGAGACAGAACCAGTAGGATGGATGGAAGGATGGATGGATGGATAGACAGATAGATAGATGAGAGGGGGTTTATCAGGGGAATTGGCTCATTCAATTATGGAGGCTGAGAAATGCCACGACAGGCTGTCTGCAGGCTGGAGACCCTGGGCTGCTGGGAGCGTGGCTCAGTCCAAGGCCTCAGAACCAGAGAAGATGATGGTGTAATTCTGAGTGTGAGGCCAAAGGCCCAAGAACCCTGAAGGACACTAGTGTAAACCCGGGAGCCTGGAGCTGTCCAAGGACAGGAGGAGGAGAGCCTGCTAGAGCTCCAGCAGACAGATTGCCACGTTCCGGCCCCCAGTAGATAGGATGGTGACTGCCCACACTGAAGGCGGATCTTCCCCACGTGGTCCACTCAGACCCACATGCTAACCTCCTCTGGAAACACTCTCACAGACACACCCAAACATAATGCTTTGCCAGGTTTCTAAGTATTCTTTAATCCAGTCAAGACGACACTTAAAATTGATTATCACACCCAGTAACAAAGCGAACACTCCTGGACGTGTCAATGGGTGCCAGCAGATCCCAAGGATGGGGGAAGGATGTAACCCTTGTGAGCTGCATTTGAACTCCTGCCAAAATGCCCATGATGTATAGTTCTTTGCATAGAACAGACACTAAGAGCAATAAAAATATAAAGAAAAGTAGACAGTTTCCAAATTTCAAAAGGAATCATTTGTATAAGGCCGGATACTGAAAGCATTTATCTTCATATTAAATAGATACCAGCTGCTATAGACTAAATGTTTGTGTCTTCCCAAAAGTCATATATTAAAATCTAATCTACAGTGTGATGGCCTTTGGAGATGTGGCTTTTGGGAAGTGATTAGGTCACAGGGGTAGAGCCCTCATGAATGGAATTAGTGCCCTTGTGCAAGAGACCAGAGAGGGCTCACCTGCTCCTTCCACCGTGTGAGGACTCAACGAGAACACAGCTGTCTATGAACCAGGAAGAGGGCCCTCGCCAGACACTGAATCTGCCAGCACTTTGATCTTGAACTTCCTAGCCTCCAGAATTATGAGAAATAAATTTCTATTGTTTATAAGCCACCTAGTCTATGGCATTTTGTCATAGTAGCCCAAATGAACCAAGATGCTAACTATCAGCGCCAGTAGATACCTTCAAAGGAAACCCAATAGATAACATCACGAGATCTCTGACATTTAGCCTTGAAGACAACGACTTGCCTACGGTGAGAACACTGTGGCATGATGGGAAGTGGTTGGATTTGGGGTTCAAAGCTGGGTTCAAACCCCCTCCTACTATTTCCAACCTGACAGACCTTGAGCAAGCCCCTTGGCATCTCAGTTTCTTTATCACGTCTGTTTGATGATGTATATGTGTCAAGTGCCTCGTATGTGAGAGACACTAATAAATGGTAGCAATTATTATTATTATTATTACTGGCTAATAGTGGAGTGCACAAGCTATTCCATTTTATTTCTTTTTCTATCTGTGTCTCTTCCAGTTAAAAAAATATATAAACAAATTGTCTGGGACATTTTCTGTATTTATTGTCAAATTGCCCTTTAAAGTTCCGTGTAAAATGCTATATAATTTTAGCTAAGACTCAAATAATAAAAATTCCAGCTATCAGTTTTCAAGACTGTATCCTGTCTGAATTTTCCAGCGAGCCCATGCTTCAAAAGCTCTCTCTCCCCCACCCCATGACTGGGCCTACCCAGCGAGCCGCGGCCCCCAGACTGCCCACGGCCTCCTGCAGTGCTGTGGTGAACGCCCCCTGTTGCAGATCCAGCCCAGAGAAGCCCCCCAGCTGCTTGTTGCTGGGAGTCCTTTGGTAGCAATGCAGCACTTCACTTCATTCTTTCAGATGGCAGACTGAACTCCAGTCGTGTGAGCTTTTGGATTCTTCTTGACCATGAAAAACAGCAGGAAAACTCCCCAAGGAGGCGTTGCCAACCATTCCCTCATTGGATGTGGAATGTCTCCCCTGAATGGCTTTCAAGGTCACTCCTTGATCTTTGACCTCGGGGGGGGACTCTCACTCCACAACTGGGAGAGCTGCCATTTTGGTTTCCACATGGTGGCCGTACATAGGAGCTGGGCTTGGGGCGCTGCTCCTATGATATGGGCAGCGGAGGGAGGGAGCTGGGAATCGGGAAGGAGGGGAACAAGTCTTCAGTGTCACCAAGAATCGCTCCTCCCTCTCCTCGTCTGCGCATGCTCCTGGGTAGACCCATTGTCTGCTTGAGCTTGTGTGGAATCACCACTGGACGGCAGGGAGGCAACTGGGCAGAGGCAGGCAGGAACTATGACTTAATCCGGGCACTCCTTGTCTTGCACTCTTTCTCTGTCCTCACTCCTCTCAGACACTCAAGCCATGACAGTAACATGAGGATAAAATTAACCCACATCCTCACTACACTGGATTCTTAGTAAAATTTTCAGAGAGAGGGGCAAATCTGGGGTGGAGTGGAGACAGGGGTTGATATTCACATAAAGGATACATTCCAAGAACTACACTCTACGGGCTGGGAGCCTGAATCACTCTCCCACACTCTTTCCTCTAGCATCCTGGGCAATGACGAATCCTCGCTGTGGAATGATAAGGATGATGACTGGGACCCCAAAACATCTCTAGAAGGAGAAATTTAATTATGGTGGGACCCTTTTACCAGTACTGGTCCGTGGCCTGGGGGTTGGGGACCACAGCTCTAAGGTGATTGTGTGGCCATGTGATTCAGGGTTGGCTCTGATCCTTCTCATGGCAGCTGTAATTTTGCTAATTTAGGAACAAATGTAATCTACTCTGTCATGCTCTGCCCACTATTTCCTCCTTGTGTTTCTTCCTCTTCTTCCTCCCTCTCCTTTTCTCTGCATCGTGGTTTACATTGAGAAGAAGGAAGGAGAGTGCCATGGTCGGGATTTGGGTCACTGGCCAGGTTTTGATGACAACAATTCCAAATGTTCCCGTGTTTGTTTACTTGCTCGCTCCGGTCCACAGCCTACGTAGTATTCATCCAGGAGGATCTGCCTGGCATCAGCTGCTACTGTGACAGATTTCCAGTTGGAGTAATTTTATAAGATACAGAATGCACAGAAAAATGTGTTCAAAAATGTATCTCAAAAGAGTAGCTTGATTCATCTTTACATTTTTATATACACACGCGACCACTGCCCAGAACAAGATATAGAACATTTTCGACCCCAGGAGGCTCCCGCTGCCCCCTTCCCAGCCAATACCCCTGTTGACTAGGTAACCACTATTCTAATTTCTAGCACTATAATAAATTTTGCCAGTTCTTGAACTTTATATAAATGGAATCAACCAATATGTATGCTTGTATGTCGGCTTCCTTCGCTCAACATTATAAGATTTAGCCATGTTATTGTATGTAATAGTTGTTCGTATAGTTAGTCAATAGTTATTCACCTGGCGAGGCCAGTATGGTTACCGCCTTAAAGCGAACAAACAGCATCGTATCACCAAGGGGGGAACCAAGGGCCCCTGCAGTCCTTTCTAGAGCAGAATTCCAGGATTCAGGCAGCTTCTCTTCTTACTCTCACACTCAGGAGTCCAGACAAGCCCGGGGCAGATGAGCTCACGAGGCCGTTTCCCGAAAAGAGTCACCCCAAAC